>JAULBM010072266.1:0-10045 GCA_032357055.1 Geukensia granosissima | reverse complement strand
CCTGGTCCGAAGTAGCCATATGAAAATATAATTAATATGAGAAGAAAAAATAAAACTGTATAGATCATGCAGTTTTTAACTTATTAGGGCAGATTTTTGCATATTATTTAATAATTAAAAAAACTATTGATGTAAGATTTCAATATGTATGGTCTTATGAACTTAAACCAGCAAACCCGCACAAAGACATCAAATGTTAACTTCTTTCAATTTTGTGAAAAATATACTATATGCACATATTCTTTAAAACCATATAGGTTTTTCTGTATAATTATATGACTTGTCCATATTCACATTAAAATACAAAATTGTTTTATTTTGAAAGAGTAACAATATCATGTAACAAATTACATAGGAACTGGCCATGTGGTTAATCAAGATAGTATTAGGTGTCAAATTATTTAAGAACATTTAAAGTTAAAAAATAGAATGTGTTATGTTGTGCAGGATTTTAAATTTGTTTTGTCATCTTAAACTTGTGTGCTATGATCAAATAAATGATGTGCAAGGCTCTTGCTTCTGTTCCTAAATTATTGAAAATACAAGTTTTACCGGCTTTGTCTACCGAGTAATACAACATGTGCCATTAGTGGAGCAGGAGTTGCTGACGCTTCTGGAATACCTGAACTCACCCTGGTTTTTGTAGGGTAACTCTAGTTTTATTTTTCAGTGTAATGTTTTGCGTCCAATGTTTGTCTTTCGTATCTTTTTCGTTGGCCATGGTCTTGTCTGTCTTCTGATTCAAAGATTCTCTTGAATAAATATGGTGAATTTTTATCTGCTATATGTATGTCTCAAGGAGTAAACTGTCTTCAGTAGCATTAGAACCAAAACATAGGGAGTCAGAGGTTCAAACATAGTAAATCGAAATAGGAAGCCAAATCCTACGGTAGGACAACTACTAAGTACAAAACGTAAATCAAAAAAGGTTTTTGTTTCTTTTCAACAATGAATTAGAGGCCACACCATAACGGAAAATGTAAAAGGCCCCGAAATACAAAATGTAAAACTATTAATAAAATACGACAATCGACTATGTATAGGACACAAAGACAAAACGAAAAAAGTGAAAGCGAAAACCGAAAGAGTTTTATATCGAGAAAATCAGTTGAATATCATCATATTGGGCGTCTGTACGACGTCAGGTTTTATACTGTCCCATTCATATCCCGTTCAAGATTTCTTTTATAGGATATGGTTCTCAAGACATATTTATTTGTATGATATTTAGTTACTCGGAAGACTTTTTTTGTAAACGTATTATATATATATATATCGAGAGAATCAGTTGAATATCACCATGTTGTGTTTCTTTATGACGGTCCTAGGTTATCTGCTCGTTTAAAATTTCTTTGTATATTTCTTCTGTTTCCGAACTTTTTATATTTGTGCGATATTTAGTTTCTCGGAAGACTCTATTTTTATAAACTTATATATATATCGAGAAAATCAGTTAAATATCATCGTGTGTTTCTGTACGACGGTCCCAGGTTATCTGCTGCCCCACATGTATAGCCCGTCCAAGATTTCTTTGTATATAAGATTTCTCTGTTTCCGAATATTTTTTATTTGTTAAGATAATTAGTTACTCGGAAGACTCTGTTTTTGTACATGTTATATATATCGAGAAATTCAGTAGAATATCAATATGTTGCGTTTTTGTACGCCGGTTTCAGGTTATCACTACTGCCCCACATATATAACTCGTTTAAGATTTCCTTGTATATAAGATTTCTCTGATTCCGAACATTGTTGTTTTGTGTTATATTTTGTTATAAGCGAAATTCCGTTGATTTTGTGCACTTATATTACGCAGTGAAAACTTACATAATATGCATTTTTTCATCATATCAGCCTTTTATTAAAATTAAAGTCCCGAACAATTATATCAGACACAATTTTTTATTCACCACTGGACAATTACATTTCAAAAAAATGACAATAAAATGATTATATAATATATATATATATAATAAATTTTATTTGTGATTGTATTAATAAGTGCAACACAAAACTGTAAAATATACCAGTAAAGAGTCAAATACACATTTTAATACCCATAAAAGCACCAGAGCACTCCACAATAAGTATCAGGCGCGGGTTCAAAAAAATATAATTTTTAGTCTTAATTTTCGTGATTTCTATGAGCATCCGGCGGGCTTCGCCCCCCCCCCCGGTCCCCTAACAAGGCACTGGTCTGGACCAGCGCCCCCTCTAACGTAAAATCCTGGATCCGCAGCTGAGAGTATTGCAAATGCACAACTGAAAAAATATGGCAACGACAATTTGGTTTTCTGGCTAGTGGTAGGGAGCACGGCGAAACTGAATTCTACACTTAACATGCTAGAATCGCGTTTCTTCTACCAAATTCTTTACAGCGATGTTAATATTTATCACAAGAAAATGAATCTAAAAAGGAAATAAAAAGATAACAACAACAAAGAAATGTTCCAAAAGTTCGAAAATCATCGGAGTATTGCCTACTAGTTTAATCTGATAATTTTTTAGACTTTCTAAATAAGCTTCACAAATGTATAATGGCCAGTGTTATTTTATTTATATTTTAAAGAGCAGATTTGCAATCGAAATGATTTAAATACGGAAAATTACAGTAAAAGCTATTCAAGGGTGATACGGAAAAATCTAAACCAGACAGTTCGAACTAATTTTATTTTCCAGAGAACTGACCAATGCCTGCTGGAACACTAGGCGGACTCAAGTACTTGTCAACAACTAACTGACGCACTTTGTTATTTGTTTTATACTTTTAGACAGAATGATATACATGAGCTACATTTCTTATCAAATGACCATAAGTATTCCCTGTTTGTTAGTATCATGAACAACCATAATAGTTATTATAATGTTTTGATATCATTCATATCTTTCTGTTTTTCCTGAATTTAGCCGAGACCACTCTAGCCTGGGCTTTACTTAATCCTTTTGGTTTCGGTGGTTCTACCTTTGCGCTCACCTTCTCCTCTTGATTGACTTCTACCGTTTCTTGAATCAAGTGATCGAAATTTAATTCTGTTGTCTCGGCTTCGACCTCAGCATTGACATCTGGTTGGGCGTATTCCTTGAAAAAGTGTGGCAACTCATCTTCTTTATCTTTCTTTTTATGCTTTTTTCGTTTTTTCTTCTTTTTGCTCGCAAGTGCCTCTTGAATCTCAATGTATTTTTGAAGTTCTGATTCATAAACGCCCTCTGGTAGTTGATCAGCAGATGTTGCGTATTTGGTTGGCGATTGATCATGCTTGATTTCAACATGTTGCTCTGGTTCCTCTTTGATCTCCTCAGCAATAATTTTCTCGTTTTCCAGTTTAATTTCGTCATTAGCCGCTACTGGTTCTACTGTGTCAATCGTCGTTTCCTTATCATTTTCATTGTCTTTTTTCTTATGCTTTTTACGTTTCTTTTTCTTTTTATCTGATTTGGATTCGTGTTTTGTGTGTGTTTTATTAATATCGTCGTTTTCGTGTCTTAGGTCTTCATTTATTGATGCTTTTTGTGTGCCTATACTGGGTTGTTCATCTAATTTTTCAAACTTGAAATTAATGTCTTCGGTCATTTTTTGCAAACCAGTTTCTCTGTTTTCTAAAAACAATTCAAATTTGTCATTTTTCTCAATATCCAGTTCAACATTATTTTCATCCATAATGGGACCCTTATCGGAATTTAAATTACCCTCAACGTCCAAATCTTTCGTACTCTTAAATTTCTTTTCATGACCTTTATCAACTTTCTTCTTTTTGGAAGATTTCTCGAGTATTTTATCAATCAGCGGTGATCTTGTCGAGGTGATAGGTTCTTTGGTATGGTCATCATCAATTCTGGACACGTAAGTAGGGCATCGGTCTAAAATAAATGTAGGCTCGGGCGCCATACTTGCAATTGGTATTGGAACTGGCTCAGTTCTATCCCAGCGTTTCTGGCGGTCGTCACGCGGTTTTTGCATCTGTTTCGTTGTAGTAAGGCCATCAATGATGTAGAATGGGGAAAGAAGCATAGAAACAACCACAGAAACTAGTCCTATGTAACCACTGTAGCTTAGCGAGCTGTTGTCGAGTGTACTACTTTGAAGTATGGTTAGTGTCGCCATAGAAACCAATATACCTGAATTATACAAAATGAAATGAAATAATGGTGAAAAAATTTCCCCATAGCTGTGACGTTTTCTAGGACTTATTTTATATGAATTGTATCAAACGATTTGAACAATTAAATTGCTATTTTCACATTTCTTTTATATGACCTTTGACCGGTCAATAGTTTCTTAATATATATAGATCTTAACAGATTTGTTTTTGTTCTGTTGTTCTATTCAATGCATTACTAGTCGCTTCTTCTTTACTTGGACTTGTTCTTAAGGAAGTTCCCTGCTATTCTTACGATAACTAAAATTTTCAAAAATGTGTCATTGTTTCGAGCTCAATGATGATTCGGAAACAAAACAGGCAAAATACATTTATTGGTTCGTTTGTTTATTTTTGAGATATACTGATTTATACACCACCTAAATGCAAGAAGAGTGGGTTCTCAGAAACTTAACGCTAGAAAAGAGGCTTGTCGAGTGATTTGGGATTATCGTCTTGAGTTTTTTTATGGTGTTTGATTCTTTTTTTTTCGAATTTTATACCGTTGAAAAAACAAAAGAATCACTGTGGTTATCTCACCAATATAACAAAGATGTCAGAACCAGAACAAAACATAATGTCCAAGGGGTGAGAAATAAACACCTGAATATAGGGAGTAAAACAGGACTGCTTAAATGCGCTGTTTTTATGTTATGTTCTGTCTTTTAAAAAGTGGCATTTAAGATGCATTGAATAAAATGGTGAATTTGTAATCATTAAGCAACAAAAGAATATCAACGAAACCAGAGAAGCTCAAAAATCTACAATCTCAAAACTTTAACGTTTTCTAACAACTTATGTTAAGGATATGTTCTGACATTTTTAACAGATTCTAGAATTTATCCAACTTTGTTCCAACCCTTTGTTCTTACTTTTTCAGTTTTTCCTTTTTTGTCTGTATTGAATTTTTCTAGTCTTTTTTTTCTATGCAATTTTATTCCATCGCAAAGGTATTCTACTTTGCACTTATATTTTTGTGCGAAGTGACCCCATTTCATAAACTTGCGAAAGACATTAAAAAATACATATTAATTTTTTATTGTGATTAACAGGACCTTCAAAAACAAAACGTAGAAAAAAATTAAGAATAATCCGTTAATAACTGTCTTGATGTCCTCATATCTCGAAAACGGGAATGTTGACCCAAAAACGTTTCTGCTTATTTTTACCCAAATGGGCACATAAAAGTTCTCTAAGCTTACATTGCTGTTTGAAAGCCAATTTTTTTAATCACTAAATAAGCTATCACACATTAACATGATGCGAAGTATATAAATCTGCAATGAAATAACAGGAAATGTTTTGGTTCTGATGCTGCTGATGAGAGGTTACTCCTTAAATTACGTATCCAGCAAAATGAAATTCACAATAGTGAGACAAGACTTCGTTGTTCATTTAAAAATAAAAAGTTTATGAGATAAATGTTAGCGAGACTTCATTCAAACCAAGAGAAAAAAAGAGGGAATTTACAAATATAGAGGTCTCCACATGGCCTTCATAAAAACTGGAATACCACTTCATGCTATAAATCGCCACAAATAAAAAATGGTGTCTCCGTAAAATTATACTGCTCTTGCCTGAATATTATCAAAAATGTACATGTAACAAAACTTTAAAAACAAAGACAAACATACAACCACAATTTCTGACTTGGGTCAGCCACATGAGACATGCTGTGGGGTTAAACTAGTTTCATTGAACTTTTCTGTTATTTGCGTCATGGTTCGGCAAAGTATCAATATCCGATAGAAACGTTGAATACAGACTTCATGAACAACGAAGTCTTCCGTTATAGGATTTTCAACAAATATTTTGTTTGTTCTCTGTGATATTGCTTTTTATTGTTTATTTTGGATTTTTAAGAATATTTTTATCTGTAAATAATCCAAATCTACATTTTAGTAATGAATATTTTATTTTTAATGTAATTTTAGTAAATATTGTGTATGTTCTCGCTACAATATGCCTGAACTACTGCCGACATGGCGTATAACACCAATAAATCAATCCGTGATAGGACTACACTCACCTGCAGTTAAAGATGTAATCCCTGCTGTAAATTTTAACCATTTCAATTTCTTCCAGTGTTTCGTCCAAAAGAAGGTCAGTGTTGCAGAGATCGCAAATAGTACGTAGACAATAAAACCAGTAGTCCCAAATACCTGAGATACCCTGAACATTGCATCTGAAATGGATATAAATAAATGTCAGTAGAGGATTCATTGAAGCTTTTGGGATATTCTTTTTTTCTTATATTGACGAAATATGAAAATTATCAGATTCCTATCAGTACCGTGTCCATTATTAGCAAATACAAGCCAACAACATTTGAATGGAAATGATACCATATACCGGGATTTACGCCTACCTCTTAACAAATGTCGTGTGCATATATTTGTATACATCAATTATTTAAGGGAGGAAGGTTGATATATATATATGCAAACTGAGGTGCTCGCAAGCAAAGGAAGATACGACTGCTGCATGTTGATAGGTGAAAGGTGAATAAATGAACATTTGGGTAAGTGTGGACACAGTATTTTGCTTGACACAACAATGTGTTGTCCACTGTGATATGACTGGATCAGTGATCATTTTGACTCCTATTATTATCAGAACTGTCATCACTTTTGTTGTATTGTTTATAAGGAATGATTTGGAAATCCCAGATGAAAAATAAAAGAGCTCACATCATGCGAACTGAAGTTTTGTCGAATTAATTCTCTTTTATCTTGAAAATGTTAAAGGACAGAGCTAGCCTTTGACCTTGATATTCTTAAATGTACCATAGTAGTTTTAAGTTGTTATTTGAAGGTCCCAGGTCTCTAGGACTTAAAATTTGTGAATTGTCACTGTAAACGGGTTTCATTGATTGTTTCAAGGGTAATAACTCTTTGCAGGCTTGTCAGATTATTTCGACCTAAATGAAACGAATGTGTATCATGCGACACTGTACATTTTCTGTAATGCATCTAATCAGCTATTTGTTACAGTTTATGAGTTTAATTGAGTAATAACAGGGGTTTTCAGTTTAAGAAGATAACTTCTTGAGCCTTAAAAATCGGTTTTATCGGTAAACGGACCGACCCTATTTTTTCCTGCCGACCCTATTTTTTTATGGTGTTAAAAAATAATTAACAAAAATGAATTTTAGGCATTTCCGTCATCGATTTTTTATAGAATCTCATTGCCCTGCGGCCTGGAGATTCAAAACTGGTACATTGTAGGCTTTGGTGTCAATGCCTAGCAAATTTATTATTAGAAAAAGAAAAAAAAAACTATCTACGGACCGTAATTTTGAAAGAGACATTACCGGAAAAACAGATTTTTTAGGCCTAAAGGAAAAGTTTTCGGTCTGTCAGTGGCGTTTTCTAATAATTTACTTATGCATGATATATTTTCCGCCGAACGTTCAGCAACAATCAATCAATCAATAATATACATGTGTGCGATACTTCAGTTGATACATCCTTACGATATGGTGCAACATGTCTTTACACGAGCCCTTCAAAAAGTTACGAAAAAAATAAATATCAGAAGAAATGTAGTTTGTATTAGGTCGTTTTGTTAAACCAGTCCGAGGTTAGGGGGTGTGCGGGTTACTAACAAATATGTATAACCCCGCCACATACTTTATGTGCATGTCCTAAGCCAGAAACCTGTAATCAAGGTGATATATGGTTAAATGTTTTAGTGTTATTTGTTTGTATAGCTATTTGATGGATAGTTGCTACATGTGAATATCATTACATTGTATTGATTGCTTTTTACAGCATGTACTAGGGAGTGGATATGTTCCATTATTGGAGGCCTTATGACAAACTGTAGATGTTTTTAATTTACACGTTATGGGTGGCTATCTTACACGTTTTGGGTGGCTGTCTCATTGGCAATCATGCCACATCTTCTTTTTTCTTATTACCACCACTTGGCGTCCGTCGTCTTCGTCAACATTTTGAACAAAATCTCCCCTAAAGCAACTGAATGAATTTTGATGCAACTTTGAAAGATTGTTTCTTATGGTATTCTGCACAAAGTTTATACTTCGATTTTGATCCGTTGAATAACATGGCGGCCGTTACTAAAAATAGAACATAGGGGTCTGACATACGATTTTCGCATAAATCTCAAAAACCGTTTACTTTAGCCAAATAATAACATTGGGTGATGAAATCTGTCCGTGTTGAAATGTTCAAGGAAATTCCGTAACTTTTGTTGGAGTTATTGTCCTTTTCTGCACGTGTTTTAGCTAATTTTGAAGTTACAGTTTAAAATCCTCTCCTGAAACTACTGTAGGGATTTAGATGTAACTTTGTATGATTGTTTCTTAGGGTATCTGTACAAATGTTAAATACAAGGCTATTTGAGACAGGTGAACGATTACAGGCCCCTAGGAGCCTCTAGTTTTATACAATAAGGACTTCCAGTGGATCGGGCAGGCCTTTATAAAAACAACAAGATAAAATTGAAGATTATGCAACATTAACCATTTCAAAAAAATGTCTGTTGTCTGAAAATTCAAAGCCTACTTTATTCAAGAAGAAAACAAAAATCTAAAAAAACGGAAAATTGCTAAATATATTCAGAGCAATTCATGTTCTGTTCAACGACACTAGAACGCTGGTTCGTACTGTTTTTGCTACTTGTTTTATGCAATATATCGATATTTTAGGAAAAAATATGTTAAATGCTTCATGTCTATTTTCATTATAAGTTGATGTTGAAAAAGATTTTAAATTTCAAACATTTTTATTAATTTATTTCATTTTGGTTGCTGTCTAATTTACCCAACATTTTTTCCCTTTTTATCCAATTTTTGTTCCAACGCTTCAATAAAAGGACCATGAAAAAATTTTGTCCTCATTTCAATGTTTGACCTCTCGGAGCTTTTCACAAGGAGAGGTATTCCCCCTTGTTGAAAGCCTTGTGGTGACCTCTAGACTTTTAAACTCCCTATTTGTTTCGTGGTTGGAGTGTGGTTTCTCAGTCATTTACCCCATATCTTTCATATTTATATTTTAGTTGTCAGAAATTTATAAACAAAGAATTAAAGTTGAGTGTTGGTGATATGCCTTCTTAAAGGTTGATGGTCTCGGCATTTAGTCTAATGAGATACATAGATATATGTGTTTTAACAAAAAATAATCCTTTTTAGAAAAAACCAAAAGTTGTGTTTTAGAAACGATGTTACAAGCCGATTTTAAGCAAAACCTAAAATAATATGAAAATTAAAAAAAAAGAAATTTAACAAGTATTGTTGAACTAAAATAGTTTAACAATACATTGTACTTGTTAAATTTCTTTTTCATCAGGAAATTTCTCTACTAAGGGTATACTCATTTTCTGTCCTTTCTGAAATCTTTATAAAAGTTACATTTACTCCATAAACCAATTAATGTAAAATGTGACATATAAATCCAAGTGTCAAATAGCATTCAAGATAGAAGGACATTGGAAGTTGGAAAACCGGTTTATGCGAGGATATCCTTCAAGACTCATTTATTTATCTTAGTTACAATTTAATTAATTTTGTTTAAATATCATTTAAACCGATTTAGAAGAGGATTATATAAGTTATGTTGAAATCTAAAAAAAAACACATATTGTCATTTCGAAAGGTCAAAAGTTGAATATCTAGGGGACTTTTAAAGATTTACTTTTCAAATTGCGGAGACAACATCAGAACCAATAAAGGAAAGAAAAGAAATACGTTAACAGTATTAATCTACGAAAACATGATACTTTGAGTAAGATTTTTCAAAGTGAAAATTTAAAAAAAAAAAGAGGGGTAACGGGATTTTTTAATTGTTCCGAGGAAAAAAGAAGTATTAACTTTAGAATCCGTTGCGGCAAAAAAAAAAAAAAAAAAAAAAAAAAAAATAGAAAAACACAAAAAATTATATTAAATA
>JAULBM010072255.1:0-10045 GCA_032357055.1 Geukensia granosissima | reverse complement strand
TTTTTTTTTTTTTTTTTTTTTTTTTTTTTTTTTTTTTTTTTTTTTTTTTTTTGATTGGAGTGCAATTTCTTTGTCATTTACCTCATATCATTTCATTTTCCTATAGATTCGATATCGTTGATAGAATTTTGAAACCTGTTTCTATTACTAATATACACAAGCGCATCGCTATATTGTTCATAAATACTAACTTTTTAAGCATTAAAAGGCAAATAATTAATAATCTAGACATCTGACAATAACTCCACTGTTGAAATCCTTGATCGTGCAAAAATCAAGAGTTTTTTCTATAACACATTTTTAAGTTCATGAATATGCAGAACTTCATCACAACAATGCACAAATAATCGTAAGTTTAACAAAAAGTAGTCAACAGATACAAAGTCATATATGCACTGAGATGAAAACCTTTGTCATTATATATCTGACGTCACAGTAACTTTTCTCAACATTCTATAATTGTCTTATGTCGCTTAAACCAGGCGCACAAAATATCCTACAAATCATCAAACGCCTTTGCAAGGAAGACATATAAATCCAAGTAAATCGATTAATGAGTGATCTGCGAAAAATGTGAGTATACTTGTAAGTATTCCGCATCAAGAACTCACATCAAATTGTTTCATGTGATTTGAATTAATGAAATGTAAATACGTTACTGATTTTCAAAATGAAAATAATATAGTTATTTAATATGTAACGATATGATTTCCATGCAATTTTTAAAACCCAGACCATGGGGTTCTGCGTATGTCAAGATTTTCTTCCAGTCAATAATAATAATGAACATATTCTGTCCAAGAACGATTGTGTCTTTCGATTATTTGGGGGAGAAAAGAGTTAACGTAGTACTGCTAGTCTGTTGTGTTGATTCTGCATCGAAATAGTGGAACCAGCTTACATCGGCTTTGATAATACTTTATGAAATCCTGCTCCAGCTCGGTTAAATTTGTTGATAGATACGATAGATTTGGTAGTTTGTTTTGTTAAAATTTTCGCTGTAAAAAGTCTTGGTACCCCACAAGTGAATTGCTGTTTCATAAACAATCTTACCATATCTTTAATTTCTTTATTATTCAATGCGTACCGGTTACATTAAAGGATGCGCGTTAATGGTTAGTTTTGGCCCCTAATTGGAAATTTCCATATAGAAGTTTTTATAGAGGTCAAAGTTTTAAAAGTCTCATTATTTTTTTTCTGTAGTTCGGTTACAAATATAAATACTGTATATAAATGATCACACAAAAAATATTTTAACCTAAAATATTGCAGCCTCTCTTTACTTTTATTTTAGGTAAATTGTAGGATATTTTTAACAAACAGTTCAAAATTGTATAATGTACTAAACGGACTAAAGGAAAAAGTTAAAAAATAATTCACTGTATATAAATGACAACTGTCAAATAATATCTTAACCTCAAATAATGCAGCAACTTTTTAGATTTATTAAGGTAATTTGAAGGAAATTCTGAACAAATAGTTTAGGATTGCTCTATTTACTAGTGACTTGAGAGGTCTAAGGGTAATATCTTTATTATATCCTCTTCTCGTTAACTATAGCTAATTCTGTGCTGTAATAATATTCCTGGGAAATACATGGAATTGGAAGTCGGCCAATTTGAGGTGAAACATCAGTCAATACCTAATATTTCCAAATCTTAATTAAGCAACACAAATTCAGACAGGAAGATTGACACCTGATACTTTAAATTCCTAATAAACAAGAATGTTTTTTTTTACATTCCTGTTTATGATTTGACTTTGTGTTTCTGACCTTTCGCTATGTTGATTTTACATTTGACTCTAATTAGTAAGATGATAAATACTGTAAGGAAGAAGAATCTGCATCTCTTTAACACTTCATGTTGTTCTGGTTTTTAAAGCCGAAGAGTTAAGTTTGCAAGTTAGCATTCCACAATTCTAATTAAATCTGTGTATATGAAATTCCTGCAATTTTAAAATTTTATCGATATTACAGAATCGATTCGAAAAACAAATGTACAATATTTTTTTTTATTTTCAAAATTTTAATAATTTACAAAAGAATGGTAGAAGTGACTGAACTTATTCCTGAAATTACTTTGCCCTTGATAGCACCTGTTCAAGAAAATTTCTGCGCAACATTAGCAGCCATGCAAGGTGACTAAAAGAAATGGAGGGTAACGGGAAGGTTTTCACAAGAGCATTTTGTATGGTGGAATAGGTATTGTGTCAGCTGAAGCCAGCTCAGCCACGACCAGGGACACCACTCCCGCAAAACTTTTCTAAATAGTTGACAATAACATCCTTGAACTCATACAATGCCAGCAGATATAAACAATCAGATAAGTGAAAAGAGTGAAAAGGAATTAATCTTATTAGCTCACTTGAACTACTAATTGATCTCAGTATTCCTTAGTTATCGTATTTTCGTCTGTCCTGAAATTACTTGGCCAGTTATAACAAAACGTAACATGATTGATTAAAAAAAAACAATCAATGTTATCTCAATTTTAAAGAATATTTAGACAAAACCTGTACTCTGTAATTTATAAAGTGTTTGTAAATCACCATCAGTACATTTTATTCTGCACTCTTACTGTCATTTACTGGTATTTACTAAATTTAAAAACTTTATTTAAAAAATAAATATGACTGTAAAATGATGAGATGATAACTGATATGATTTAGCGAGTGAAATGGTATATTCCATTAATAAAAAATCTATCTCTGTAGCTCTGACTTTTATTGGGGAAGGGTTATTGGATCAGAACACATAATGTAAGCTTGTCAAAATGGGATGCTTAATAATATATTTGTACATAACATTATATGTTATTTGATTTGAACACTTGAACACTAAATAATATAGTTATATAAATGTCTCTGTGAATAAGCTTTCTAATACCATGTATACTAAAATAAATTTCGACAGAAGGTCTTTTATGGTCTTGCTGCTATTATTTTCAATAAATAAAATTAAATTTGTTATGTTTTAAAATAAAAATAAATTTCTTATTATATGTTTTCATTGAAAATTATAAATAAGACCTGTTTATGTTACCTGTTCATTAAGATAAATGTAGTATGACAAGAATTCAATGAGACAATACAAATTTGCATCATGAACTTTACCTGCATACTTTTCTTCAGAAATGGAAGTGCAAGATTATGTAGTACGTAACTCCTGTGCAATTTGTATTGTCCCATGGGATTTTTGTCTTTTTATGGGAATTTCAAATTTTCATTGGACTTTATTTGATCCCATGGAAATATATTTGGTCCCATGGGAATTCTTCATTTCCATACGATTTACATATTCCCATGGGAATCCACGAATTCCCATGAGACTAAGAGGAAAGCCCATGGGATTATCAAAAAATCCCATGGGCAAAAGGCTCATCACATTGGATTTCAAATATCCCATGTTTTCCATTGCACATTTTAAAACGTATGTAAAAGTTATTAATTGTGAAGTCCCATGTCATTTCGCACATTTTGACTACAGACACAAGGACATCACACCAAAGTTTTGCGGCGCAGTTTTTGCAATTCATTGTTTTGCTAAATTTTTTTGTGATGTATTATTTGTTTGGGGTATTAAGCTATATTAAACAATATCTCAGCCATATCTTGGCGGTCAGTTTAAACGGTGAAGAAGCCGATGTAAGAGGGAATTTTGACCCCGTTGAAAATTGACCCTTCGATCGGTTTTTCAACGTAGAAACTTGATTCCAAAGCCATTGAATTTTGATCATTTCCGTTGAATTCTGATCTTTATCATCGAATATTGATCTGAAATAGGTCATTTTGCTACGCTTCAAAAATTAGCTGTAAACAGTCAAAGCTAACATGTTAACACATAGTCACCAACTTACTTCTTCAGTAATAATGGTAATAGGTCTTTAAATGAATAAATAAAAATAAAAAAAATATAACGCCATTTGTTCAGAGAACAAATGAGAGTTGTTATACTACTTTCAGTCTTTTGATTTGAACAGTATATGGTTTCTAAGGGCAAATAAACACTTCTGGTAGTAAAAAATATTTCTGTTTAAAGCTTGCAAAGTGAAAAAAAATGGTTGCTAATGATTTTCGGACGTTGCTAAAGACCTTAACCTGTGACCCTGATTTCAATTTTTAGATCACATTATGCTGAACATTTTTTTATTTCAAAGTTTCATTTTTAAATATATTTTTAAATATAAGCAGAAAACCTGTATTTTGGACTTCGAAAACGAATTTTGGGCCATAGGTCCATAACGGTTGGTCCAATACTTTTGAACTCATGTTCCAAATGCACATCTTGATAAGGCGCACATTTTCCCCATTACATGTTATCAGTTATCTTTTACCGTTTCCGAGAAATTTCCGTGACAAGTGGTTGCTAAGGAATTCGGCTGATTGCTAAGGACAAACATTCACCTCCAGTATTAAAAATGCTATTACTAGAATAGTCATAGTCTTCTAAGTTCAAAAATATAAGAGTTCTAAGGATTTTTGTGTCGTTGCTAGGGCCTTGACCTTTGACCTTGACCCCAGTTTGTAGGCCATATTATGCTGAACATTTTTGCAATTCTATCTTTCTATCTCTTACCATTTTTGAGATATAGGCAAAAAACCTTCATTTCGGACCGCGAAAACGGTTTTTGGACCCTATGTCCGTAAAGGTTGGTCCAATAATTTTGAGCCCTATACATGTAGCTACCCACCGAATCACTTAAAAATGACATTCGGCAAAAATCAGTTAAAAATCTTCTCCCCTGAAACTGCTTGGCCAATTTAGACAAAAATTAGTGGAATGGTCCTTGGGTAGTCTTCTTTCAGAATTATATCTGACCATCGGCCGCTAACCAAGATGGTCGCCTTTACTAAAAACTGTGCAAAAGTATATAAATATATAATTAGGACTACAATGGTCAGTATTCAGTGCATAGGATTTAAAACTTAAAAAAAAAACATCCGTTGAAATTTGACTATCAACCCTTTGAAAATTGAGCTGATCAAAATTCATTGGCTTTGGAATCAATTTTCTACGTTGAAAAACGACCGAATGGTCAATTTTCAACTGGGTCAAAATTATCCCTTACACCGGAATGCCCGAAGAGAACTACCAACCTTGAGAAGGTAACTAACACCTTATTACATACGATATCGAACGCACCATTTTTGTATTGTATAAAGACAAGCATGAACATAGCTATAGTGATCAGTACAGGTAAGTTTAAATAAACTGCCTAGAAAACTAGGCCACCTAGGCCATAGTTCTAATGAACATCGTGTTTGAATATATAAAAGTAAATTTAATTTGTAAATCCCTCCACGTAATGATAAAGTACGCTTCTTAGCTATTTTTGCTATTTAAGTAACCACTGTTTTATTTCTCTTCAACATATTCTGTTGTCAATCAAATCGTTCAATAACTTACGCAGTAAATATTTACTTTTGATGGGCTGTTTATTTTGTGAACAATTTCGGTTGATCTCTTCTAAAACACAGATTTGTTTGCTTTTCGTTATGTTTAAGTGGCTGAACTCGTAAGCAGATTGATTGATCTATTGATGGTAACAACTGTTAGCAATAGAAACATGTAGATTCAGTTCGAGAACAAGTTCATGTATTATATAAAATATATTTGTATCTCCCCCAACTATCAACACTGTATTTTTATTTCTGTCGTGTTATGTTTGTTCATAAGGTGAAGATTTTTGATTGTTTTGGAAGGGTTTGAAGTGTACTGAATTTCATACTTTCACGTCAATGATCATAGTCAAAATCAAGCTTTTATAATACATGTAGTTCTAACGTTTTTAGGACAGTATCTGTCAAACACCATGCTTCTGTAATGAAAGCTTTAAATTATAGCTTGACGGTAAAAAACGATGCACGTAAGATGTAACTAAAATTACATCTACTTAGTTTATCTCGTATTAGGCACTTTTTCTTTATAAACCCGTCGCCAAAGCTGAAATCCAAAAAAAATATCTTAGCATTGAGCACAAAAAGTCTTATAAAGATAGCCGACTTCGCAAGTACATCTTAAGTAAACAAAAATGCCTTTTTTAACTTTAAATGTAACTCGGAAAAAAGATATAATGTTAGTAGAGCAGTACATTAGTAAACTATGAAGTAAAATAATTGATCGACATATGAAACTCAATAGGCCTGTTTAGAACGAGTGATTTGAATTATCAAAAACATCAATGTTTAAAATTTTTGTGAATTTTTTGCTTTAAGCGCATTTCCAGGGAAAAATTTCATCAGTAGCATTAGTACCAAGACATAGGACAAGCGAGGTCAAAACATAGTAAAATGAAGTACTCATAGCTAAACAAACCTAAATGGGCAGCCAAACCCTGCGGAAAAGACATCTACATCTTTGCAATACAAGAAATAAAGCATTCTCCGTTATCTAAGGGCTTAGAATTAAAGTAACTGCATTGCTGGAAATCGCTGTACCTTCTTGATATGGGTAAAAGTAATGCCAGCTAGGCCTTGGAAAACAATTGTATGAATTTAAATATTTATTTTTTTGACAAATTGTCAAATCACAACAGGGTGAACACTTCCGGTTATAAAGTTTTAAAATCCTGTCTTTAGTCAAAACTAACAACTATTCATACTTACTTCAAGCAAAAACAGGCCTTTGTCCAAACCTGTCCTTTAAAACTAATAGTATAATTCGATTCGATTCGGCATCCTTGCAAACATGTATGAAAATACAGGAAGGTATTGCAACTTGTAGTTGTCCTTTCCGCTGGGTTTGGATTCCTTTTCTGATTTCTTTGGAATTTGGTTCTAATGGTATTGATAAGAGGTTACTCCATAAAATGTATATATAGCATTATCTATTTAACATTGGTAAAATTGTATATCGAATATATTTTAAACGTTAAACAGTTATTTAAACATAAGAAAAGTCACTAAACAACCAAAGAATTTAATAAAAACGTTTAGTTTCTACTTTACATCGGTCTTAAAATATGAATGGTACTGCTACAACCGTGATATTGGTTTCAGGGCAACAGAACTGAGCTTATTTTCAAAAAAGTTAAAATGTTATCAAGAATTTTAAAGAAATTTTGTATATCTGTATAGTAATCTTATTTTAGTCCTAACAAAAATGTTCTTTGAATTTCTTAGAATGGTTCATGCCAATAAAAACAATTTTTTAATGGAAAGAAAAATAAAAAAACAAATATCTAATATGTAAAAAAGAGACACTGGTTTTTTACATGTACATCGTTAACCCATATGCTGACAAGATAATTCATATTAAATTTTATAGTAAAGTTCGATAAGAATAATTATTATCTTTAACCATTTAATTTTGCAAATGACATGTTACGCATATCATAGTTTTAATGGAGTCAGAAACAATAACACATTCTTTAATGCAAAGCCAATATATATATATTATAATTATACTTGCAATGTACAGTCAAATCTGCTGATGCAGTCACCTTGATTAAGCAAAAACCTGGTTTTAACAGCCACATTTCAATTTCCCTTTGATGAATATTTCAGTCAATTAGAACCTTGAATCAACAGTTACCTGCCTTTAGCAGCCAATTTTGCATCTTCCCTTGGATGACCTTTAAATTCAGATGTGACTGTTACTACTTTGAGCGCTTTAGCTTGATAATTAACTCAAAGACTGTCAGGTCTGGTATCAATATGTCTGACTTTAATGTTCATGTTTGTACATATCACACTTGTCGGAAACTGTTGTTATTCAACTCATTGCCCACTTAAGTACTATTTTCATTGGCAACAGGACTTCATTATGTTATGAAACATTAACAGGTGGACGTGTATATCCCTATATCATAGCCTTTTTGTCGCACTGTGAATTACGGTGACACATAGACATCCTGTTGAAACGGATGTTTTATCCATTACAATGTCTAGAGGGTCGTAAAATAATTCTTCATAATCGTTAAACTTTACTTAGACCTTAGTATTCTATTAAGTGTTCTACAAACTTGGTTTTCTACTTAGTTAATCTTGTAAGACTCCCAGTATATCTCTGTAAACGTGTTCTTACCAATTAAACATGCGCATCATATGGGATATGGGTTTTGTTTTCAGTATTTACATTTATAGACATTATCACACATCTTTGATCTTCCTAAAAATCTAGATACAGTGTTTTGCCGTCGAATGTTCTGCTTCAATGAACAAACATACAATTTTCTCCAATTTTTTTAAATTAAAGTTGCAAAGATTCAAACACTGTTCGACAAAACTAGTTACAAATTGGGATGTCGTCCAATTTTTTTACTGCTTATAATTTAATTTAGGCCGATCCAAATTTATTTCTAGTATTTTGGATTTTTTGTGATAAAAATAGGTGCGAGCGATCAAAGTTTTTTGTTTTAATTTTTTTCTTGTAATGGCAAAATATTCGAGCACAATCTCAAAAAACTGATGCGAATACAACATTTAGTTTTTTTCCCTTCATTTTTGTATTATTTTAATAGCGAGCGAGAAAATTGTATTCTAAATATCTAGGAAAAACAGTGAAAATTTCTAAGAAGTGAGATAAAATGGAGATAGTAAATTGAAGTATTTCTTCAAATATTTAACCCATTATATTAAAATTGGGCGAATCTGGAGAACTTTTTATTGATTTAGAGTGATCTCTGTGCATTTTTGTAATAAATCATCGAAGAGATATCTATTCCTTCGAGTTTAATTTCCCTTTATTTTTTGTAAATGATATGCTGAGGTTTAGTCATCTTTTTTTCTTAATGTATTTTTGGCGATATTTTTATTTGTAACAGACATATAAAGCTAGTAAGTTTATATTGCTTTGTTTTCTCTTAAAGGTATAACGACATGGTTTCACTGAACTATTTTTATAATTTGAATGGTTTCTTGCCTTTTCCTTACCAGTAATTGTTTTCAGTGGTAGTCAAAAAATCCCTCCCTTACCGATCCCATGCTCACAGTCTACATTATAAGTTAAACAAGTCCTATTTATTTGTTTTACGGCGATTCGAACCTTTTAAAAATCAAGTAGACCAAATACATCATCATTTCAGAACTTTTTTGTTTTACAGCGGTTAGTGTAATCAATTGATAAGATGAATATCATAGTTTGAATAACCATCAATTTAAGAGACCGGACACATGGCTTAATAATCTGCCACGGAAATTTATTGGGTTATCGTCAATTTAGACAACGACAGAAAAAAATCTCTATTAATACATCATGCAATTCGCTGTAAATATGTGTAAGTCGAGACTCTTGAAAATGATAAAGTCTAATAATAATTGTAAAGATAAGTAGTTGTCAAGATAAGTAGTTGTCAAGATAAGTAGTTGTCAAGACAACAAGTAGTTGTCAAGATAAGTAGTTGTCAAGACAAGTAGTTGTCAAGACAACAAGTTGTTGTCAAGATAAGTAGTTGTCAAGATAAGTAGTTGTCAAGATAAGTAGTTGTAAAGATAAGTAGTTGTCAAGATCATCAACGTATTGTAAAGATAAGTAGTTGTCAAGATCATCAACGTATTCAGATTTGATTCGTTTGATAAAGTCTTATCAATCTTGCAATCAAATTAATTCGATTGATAGTCTCCTTTTCTACTTGGCAACAGTTGGAAAATTGAAATATAATTACTTTGTGTTATTAATTACTATCATTTTTAAACAAATATAGCTGGAATGCCAAAGGAATTTGAATTTTTATCCTCTCAGAATATTGAATTTGTATAATCTGAATGGACTTTTGCACGAATAAGTGCCTTGAAATTTTTAAGACTATATCAGAATTTCAATTTAAGGTGTAAGACCTGGTTTTAAGAAAGATAACTCTAGAAATCAGTAACCAGTTAATAATTTTTATCAATTATGGACTTTTGTTGAGGTCAATACGTTAAATATGGACCTGGAAGAATGATATCGACCAAGGACGAAGTCCGCGGTCGATATCAGTCTTCCAGGTCCTTTTATAACGTATTGACCAAGACAAAAGTCTTTAATTTTTTTTTATTAAATAACTAGAAAATATCTCTTTTTTGATTGGATGAAACTATACCCGATTGCATTTGAGCAAACTTT
>JAULBM010072244.1:0-10045 GCA_032357055.1 Geukensia granosissima | reverse complement strand
TTTTTTGTTTTTTTTTTTTTTTTTTTTTTGATGACATCAGATGCTATTTTGCGACGTATCTGGCTTAAGTATTTCGTCGTTTTCTTGAACTGTATAATTATGGTAAAAAGGCCAGTATATTTTAATTGATTTCATCGCTCGTCGTTTTCTTGAACTGTATAATTATGGTAAAAAGGCCAGTATATTTTAATTGATTTCATCGCAACTACTTTTTCGAATGTATAAGATGTCTATAATTCAGTGAACATTGTATATTTATGATTTTAGAATAGGAACTTAATGCCATGAGAATGAAAGCAGAAGTTTTGACAAGTCCTACCGCATCACATTTAAATATATTTATGCTCATATCTATACACTTACCTCAGATTAGAGTACTCTTGTATAAGACTAAACTTTTGGAAACGAAAAAATACAGGTCTACCTTCAATCAATAAAACAAAAATAGTTCATGTGTTTTTAGGTCTACCAGAGAATCTTCTAGGTAGACCTTATTGTATTCTTCTGATTAATATTTTTTCCGCCAACTTTCTAACATACTTTCCCAAAACAGTTTGCGACATGCCGAAACAAGGTTTGGCACCAAGTACTGGGCAGACATATTCGCATCCGAAACTTTTTTTTCTATTACGGAGTTATTTGCCCTTTTATTAAAAACCTTGTTATTGCTTAATCTCTGAAACCGTCAAACATAGCTTCAAACATGTAATGAGAAAATGTTCAGTGTCGTGAGATACAAATTTGTTACATTTGGATTGAAAATATTTGAAATTTTTTTCTGGAGTTATCTCCCTATAAAGATAGACACATTTTTTTCTCGAACACGGTAAGCCGTAGAGACTTAAAACTTCCAGTATTGATAACTGGTCCATGTGAAGTACAAAATAATACAAAGGTCAATCAAAGGGTACAGGTCAATGTTATGTAAAGGTCAAATGTGACGGGTCAATGTCATTTTCACATAAAACCTTTTTTAATGCTTTAACTTAGTAACCGTAATACATGGCTGATAACATGTAATGAGAAGAATTCACTTTCACAAGATACAACTTAATTGCATTTTGACCGAAAAAATACAAACACTTTTTATTAGAGTTATTTCCCTTTTACGACTAAAATTTACCGTTATATGATATAACTTGGAAACCGTAAGATATGGCTGTTGACATGTAATGAGAAAAATGTTCTGTTTTTTAAAATACAACTTTGTTACATTTTGGTCAAAGTATTCGGAGTAATTTTGTATAAGTTGTCTCCCCTTGAAAACCGACACTTTCCATTAACTGGATTTTCATGGAAACCTAAAGCCCTACAGAACTTATGTTGACTTTCAGTGCTTGTTATAGAAATTACGTAAAAGCTATAGTAGAAATCGGATAACATGTTTTGGTAAAAATGTGTGTCTTGTAGAGATCTACATTTGTTATATGGGACCAAACTTATCAAATCAATCGTTATGGAACTAGGGTCCAAAAACTACTTTTGTCGAGGCAAAATGAAGGTTTTTTTATTATTAATCAAAAACAGTTAGAGATAGAAAGACAATTCGAACTGCAAAAATGTTCAACATGACTTGAAGCATAAAATGGGGTAAAGGTCAATGCTCATGGTCCCAATCAACCACTATAGAGTCCTTAGCAACTATATATTTTTAACTCAGAATGCTTTGAGTACCATAGAAATGATTTTAAATAATGTTTATCACGATTTTCGTTAAATCATTTCTATTTTAAACCACATGAGCTGGGACTTAACCATATATTTTGACAGGATTATGATTAGTAGAAAAAATCTTTTAATTAACAAAACGGACATACATTAATAGCAACCACTAAACATTGGATTTTGTTGAAAGAGAGCTCAGGTAGACCTACATTTGTCCTCTGAACAAATGACCTTATATTCATATCCGTTATTGTAAACAAAAGGCTACTTACGTCCATCTAAGAGGGCAAGTGATGCTAATACAAGAAATGGTGCTTCTTTTCCAGCAAATTCGTACATAAATCCTCCAAATGTTGGTCCAACTGTAAGGAAATGATATACATCACATGAGCAAACACAAAATGATGAAATGTCAGATAAATGGAGATACCGCATTATCCATCAACGAGATTTACAAATTAAGAAGTCTCCACAAGGCAGTTAACAAGAGTGGAATAATTTTCCAAACTAAATATTGTATACGTTAAATGGTACTGCTCTTCTATAATAAATATCAAAAATGTATATGTAACAAAAATTTAAAACCTAAGATCACACTACCGGACTTGGGATAGGCAAAGAAATATGTGGTGGGGTTGAACTGGATTTCCAACCCTCTCCAATATGTAGTTTAGGTACACCTAATATTTCAAAATTTTCTTTATACATCTTAAAAATTATTCACACCAATAATACTACAACTTCAGTCTGATAGACTTTGCGTATTGTGATATGATTCTCAAATCTAATAATTGCTGTAATGAAACTGGTGTATAATGCTTTATTCTACCTTGCTTTAAATTTGTAGCTTTACTAGTTAATGTTTGTTTTTAAAAGATAAATGTTTTTTATCATTCTAATAATACTTAGTAATTGTCCTAAAACAGACAGTCATTACTTACCTAGGACTCTCACGGCCAACGTCCTAATGCTATTCCAACAGCATTGCCTCTTTCTTATTACGTACCTAGGACTCCCACGGTCAAACCTCCTGATGCTATTCCAATAGCATTGAAAATTTCTTATAACTTCCCTAGGACTCCCACGGCCAAACTTCCTAATGCTATTCCAATAGCATTTCCTCTTTCTTATTACTTACCTAGAACATCACGGCCAAACTTCTTATGCTATTCTAATAACATTGCCTCTTTCTTATTACTTACCTAGGACTCCTACGGCCTAACCTCCTAATGCTATTCCTATAGCATTGCCTCTTTCTTACTACTTTCCTAAAACTCCCATGGCCAAACTCCCTAATGTTCTTCCCAAAGCAACAGCAATGTCAACTTACCAAGAACTCCCATATTTAAACCCTCCTAATGATATTCCAATAGCAACAGAAAGTCATTACTTACCTAGAACTCACAAGGCCAATTCTCCTTATGCTATTCACATAGCATTGCCTCTTTCCCATTACTTACCTGAACTCCCATGGCCAAACCCCCTAATACTATTCCCATAGCATTGCCTCTTTCCAATTACTTACATATAACTCTCATGACCAAACCCCCTAATGTAATTTCCATAGCATTGCCACTTTCTCATTACTTACCTAAAACTCCCATGGCTAAACCCCCTAATGCTATTCCCATTGCATTGCCCCTTTCTCTGTCATCAGGGTACCTCTCAGCCAGCATACCCATACCTGAATTAAATTACAAAAAATCAAACAATATCGTTCAAATTTGTCTATTAATAATTCAAAATAGGAGGTCTGGTATGATTGACCATGAGACAGCCACCCACAAAATGACAGTAGAATCCAAACTGCTGTTGGTCCCACTACGGCTTCAATGAACCAGAGTCCATACCATAACGGAAGCTCTAAAAGTCCCCGAAATGTAAAATGTAAAACTATACATAAAACGCCGTCATACCATAACATCCGAAAACGAGTCGAAACACCTATAACATATGATGCTACCACCAAAATCCGAAAAAGCGCGGAAAAAATAGAGTTATGTCCCCTTGAAAACAACGACAGAAATAGAAAGATCGCTCGCGCATGCGTAGAAGTCCACTCTTTATATAAGGGCAATGCCCTTACAGCCATAACACCCGAGAACGAGTCCAAACACCCATACCATAGGATGAAAAATACCAAAAAATTGCGGGAAAAAATGGCGGGAAAATAGAGTTATGTCCCCTTGAAAACAACGACAAAATTGAAAAGATCGCTCGTGCATGCGCAGAAGTTTTCCTCTGGTACAAGGGCTTCGCCCTCACACCCAAAACACCCGAGAGATCTCGAACATCCACGATCATACCCGACTATTCCCGAAAAACCAAAAAAGCGCGGGAAAACGTTGGCGTCCAATGACGTCATGTGACTTCCGGTGACGTCACTTCCGGTCCATGTGACTTCCGTTGACGTCACTTCTTGTCCACCCGACTTCCGGTGACGTCATTTCCGGTCCACGTCACTTCTGATCCACCCGAGATCCACCGGAAAAATAATACTGAAATGCACCCATATACTACTCCTAAACAACGTCGGAAACATTACTTTGCAAAATGTGTGCAAAATGTATTTTGCTTAAGTTCAAAGTACCATGAGCCTCAATTCCTCAACTAGCTAGAGGTTTAACTTTAGAATTTAAAGATTCATGCCAAGAAACATGCCAAACATTTGGTAAAACTCGAGAGAGAGTATGTAAAACATTCTTTCCAATTTGGCTCGGTATTTGGACCTAGGTGGTTAATTCAAATAAGAATTATCTAAGAATATACACACAAAAGCGGTCTTTAAACATCCGGGTATTGCCGGACATTACTCTTAACCACGTCACTAATATGATGTCGCCCCTGCTGACAAAGCCACCAACAACATCTTTTTTTATTTTAAATCGCATTTCACAGACAGGTTGACAACGTACTATGTTGTTGAAAATTCACTTGCGAAACCAGCTGACACCCCGACAATTTAAATAAAATCCTTTAAAAGCAAATTTTCATTTTCCTATGAAATTTCAACCACGCAGGATGAATTTGATGCTAGTTTATTTTACTGGGTTGAAAAAGTACATAAGTGTTCCGACATATCTTGTCGTTCTTAAATGTTACACGTTACTTGTACAGAGTTCATGTGATAGAGGCTGTTCAAGAGGTGACAAGAATAAAATGTGATCTTACTCATTTTATAGGGTGTTGCTTAAGCTTCAGTTTAAAGTGTATTGTTGGTGTCTTGCAGTTTATCTTTCTATATGTTCTGTTGGCCATGATATTGTCTGATTTTACTTTGTCTCTCTGTTTCTGTATGGCAAAAGTAATCATGCAAAAAAAATAATTTCTCATCTTATATATTTTCATTGGTTTAGAAAGATGATCCAACAAACCTTTAGACTTTCACACGAGGAAAAAAGGGACATATTTTTTTCAAATTTCATTTTACCTGCAACACTTGAACATGATGAACCTATTCCTTGGACGGCTCTTGCTATGAATAAAATCGTATAATTTTCACCAAATGCAAAAACTGAAAAAAAAAGATTTGTTCATTTATAACTATCATAAATGGAAACTGTTTCGCAGTAGCACAAGACTGAATAAAACTTAATTCATTACCACATGAAAAAAGAAAGAATAAAACCAGAGATATTCATGGAGTTAGTTCTACATTTGCATTCATTTATAGTTAACAGTATTTTTTATATTTAAATTTGACTGTCATTTGAGTACTTCTTTTGCTGAATATGTTTTTGAATCTTTGACTTCGTATGTTTTGGTTTTAATGCTTCTCATGAGAGCTTACTCCTTGAAATGTACATATAGCATACCTCAATTTTCCATTTATTACCGCTGCGATATGGCTGAAATATTGCCGACGTGGCGTTAAACACCAATCAATCAATTCATATTTATTAAACATTGGTGAATTTGTATTTTGGTTGATGGCTGCCTCATGGACAATCATGATTCAATTTTTATATTGTAAATATATACTGTGTTTCATATGAACCTAATCACTTATTAGTGCTTTATTGATAGATATGAAAATGAAAAGATATGGAGTAAATGTCAGAGAGACTGCACTTCAACCCCGAGTTCAAAAGAGGAAATTTACAAACCATCCCACATAAAAACTCCGCGCAGATATAATCCTACAAAATGTGAAACTATTCATGAAAGACCACCATCGACCAAATCATCTTGAACAAATAACAATAAATAACTAATTAAACAACGACAACCACCGGACCACATGTTTCTGACTTGGGACATAAGCGGGGTTAAACAGGTTTGAGTTGTTTAATTAGTCATTTATTGTTATATGTTCACCATTTTTGCATTAGATTAGATCGATTGTCGTGTTTTATGTATAGTTTCACATTTTGTATTTGGGGGATTTTACAGCTTCCGTTATGGTATGGACTTTAGTTCATTGTTGAAGGCAGTAATGGGACCTGTAGTATTTTAAATTCTACTGTCATTTGGTGGGTGGCTGTCCTAAGGACAATCAAACCACATCTCCTATTTTTATATTGAGTGCTAAATAACCGGTTTAACTCCGCCACATCTCCTATTTTTATATTGTGATCGCTCAACCCTCCCTTTAACCTGGGACAAAGGTGTGACAAAACAGCAATAAAAACACACAATATAAAAACACTTGAATTCGTTACTGAAAACCAAGAACAAATACAACTAAAACTAACTTATGATACAACAAAAATATCGACCTGCTGTCTGCTAGTTAAAAACCCAAAAAGCAACTGAGCAGGAAACTAAGTTTTCCTTCACAATGGTGTCAATATAAACACGCCTATTGGATTTAGTGTTCAAATATCATTAGAAGTCAAAGAAAACATGGGTTGGGCAGATGCCAATATAAAGATATAAAGACAGGAACAGAAAGTAAAAATGGGAATCACAAATATAAACTGTTGAGTTTTAAGCCATTAACAAGAAAGACAATATTAGTACAAATAAAAACCTTATTTAAAGATTTAATATCTTTACGGATAATTTATTTAAGATGAATTTTAATACCATGTGAATTTTGTTAAAATTTCCGAGCTTTTTCACCACGTTTCGTAAAAAGCAGAATGTATTCCTTAGATTATTACAAGTATATCCAAATTTTGATATAAAATCTTTATATTTGTGAAAGATTTAAGTAAATGCTATAATCAATTTGTAGAAACGAGATTCTTGACTGAATAATTTTTCAGTAATACAGAGATTGCGTTCATTAAAATCTGAAAAGTCGCTTCAAACACGGGCATAAGGAACAAACTGAGAATCTGAATTTTTACTATCTGGGATGGTTTGTATTCTTGGTTGACTAATCTGAATTTTTACTATCTGGGATGGTTTGTATTCATGGTTGACTAATATGGAGTTTAGTTAAGGTATTGAAGCAAGCAAATGCAATCCGTAAAAGTTTAGCGTGAATTCTTTATGGAGCACTGACATTTTTCTATGGTTATGTTTTTAAATAAAACATAGCGAATTAAATAAAGGGTGAATAGTTCATTTCAAAGTAACCTGGTTTCGCATTAACGAATGATATAACAGAGATTCAAATTGTTTGTACAATTTTTTCTCGCACTAGACTTTATATATCATACATTTCACTATTATGAATTCAACATTAGTAAACTATAATTTCCTACTTTTTAATGTAACACTTACTTATTGTGGAAACAAACATAACAAAAAATCCTGTAAATAATGGAATGGTGTATCCTATCCTGAAATATAAAAAGGATACTTGGAAATAATGGAATGGTGTATCCTATCCTAAAATATAACAAGGAGAGTTGTAAATAATGGAATGGTGTATCCTATTCTGAAATATAACAAGGAGACTTGTATATAATGGAATGATGTATCATATACTGGAATATAACAAGGAGACTTGTAAAAAATGGAATGGTGTATCCCATCCTGAAATGTAACAAGGATACTTGTATATAATGTAATGGTGTATCCTATCCTGAAATGTAACAAGGGTACTTGTAAATAATGGAATGGTGTATCTTATCCTGAAATGTAACATAATGGAATAGTGTATCATATCTTGAAATATATCAAGGATACTTATAAATAATGAAATGGTGTATCTTGTCCTGAAATATATCAAGGATACTTGTAAATAATCTTATCCTGAAATATGAAAAGGGTACTTGTAGATCATGGAATAGTGTCTCCTATCTGAAATATAAAAAATTGAATTATAATAAAAGTCTGTTTCTCTAATGATCGACGCATTTTACCTATTTTACAAGCGCGTGACACAAAAAAAATATTGCATGACCGGATCACAAATGCTTCTCGATCGTCTCAATAAACTACAGATCTCTATTCATATGTATAAGCGCTTATTTACTAATTTTCATTGATAACATCGAAATTATTGATGACTTTTCATGAATGACGTCAGAGGATTTGTGACAAAGTTTTAGCTAAAATCACTCCGCCATTTATTGTATGGTGATGTCAGCTGATGTTATCGCTATTTCTTGTTGCGTTCAATATAGAAAGATTGTTCACAATGATGTAGGGTGGTTTACGATTTTTTAATATTAAATCTCGTTGTTATTTTCAAATTTTAGAAACTCGATGAGACTCGTTATTTTTAATCTGATAAATAACTAACTCGATTTTATGTTTAAAAAAACCCTCCCTGCATCATTGTAAAACTCATATATCCTATCCTGAATTATAACACAGGCACTTTTATATAATGAAATGAACTATTAAACAATAAAATGGAGTATCATATAATAAGATATAACAAAGATATATAAAAATAACAAAATTGTGTATTATATGAAATATATTTGTAAATAATGGAATGGTGCATCATATCCTCAGATATGGCAAAAACACTTGTTTAGTTCAATACCCGCAGGATATATAACAGTGAAGTCGCCAAAAATATCATATCAGTGCTGTCGCAAGATAATATCATATCAGTTAAGCCTGACTAGGGAAAGGCATATGAGACATGTGGAAGGGTAAACAAGCTAAGTGGGATCCCAACCCTCCCCAAACGAGTAGTCAAAATAAAAAAAATAATGAAAACAAAAGCATTAAAAGACGAACTATAAATATCTTACAGAAAGTCACCTATTCCGGCAAGAGAGCACCTGAATTACGATAAATAAAGAACACAAAATTACATGCAAGATACCTCTTCAATACAGCTGACAGTTACTAAAAATAAGCTCAGTGTGAGATTCCTGAAAATAGGACATCATAGGATATCAACAAGATATGTCATCTAACACAGTGTATCCGAAGATTTAATACTGAGTTGTCATTAAACGTGAGGAAGAACAAGATGGAAGCCCAGCCAAACTGATTAGTATATGTGTTAGGAAATGATATATTTAATAACATCTGTACAATAATAATAAGATGTAATGTTCTGACTTCGAACCTGTATCCTTTGCAGGTAAGTTGGTCAACGGAAGAGTGAGAAGATTGAAAGTACCATTCTTAAATTTGTAAGCTTTATATTTAATGTTTTTCTACAACGAAGGATGTGAAATCCCTTGTAGTATTAATAATATACATTATCAGTCAAATTTTTCATTAAATCATTGTAAGGGTTATAAAATTTTTGTAAAAGTCTTTAAAAGTTTATGATATCTGTATCCCTGTTGCAAAAGTTTTTCAGAGATGTAGGCTGCGATCATTTTATTCAGAAACTTTTATGCAAACACGGGCAAACCGAACTAGTTGTGAAATGCTTCGGTTCTAATGCTACTGATGAGAGGTTACTCTTTTAAAGGTACATATAGCATAGCTAACTTTTCCATATTTATTTAACATTGGTAATTTTGTATTATGTAAACACAATACGAAAAAGGCAAAGACACCTCCCCGTCAAGAAATGGAAAATTAACTATAATAACAGAAAAAATTATCATTACTTGAATTAGATTTATTTAAAATAAGATATTTTAGATAAATTTTCTTTCCAAGTTTTGAAACTGCGGTTTATTAAAAGCTTTAAATTCCTACCTATCTGTTAAAGGTCTTTTAGTATGCAATGCGCTTTATAACTAAATTCCTTTTTAAAGTTCCTATAATTAGCAATGAGATGTACTACTTAATTATTTGTTAAAAGTCCTATAAATGGATTTACAACGAGCTTTGTAACTGTTTGTAATAGTTCCTATAAACGGATTTGCAATGAGCTTTACCACTAACATTTCTGTCTGCCTCTTTGGTATCTTCGAATTCCTATCTGTTTAAGTTCTCAATTGGAATCTTAATTTCAAAACCATAATGGATGCTATTGAAGACTATGTCAGATCATGGATAAAGAGAGAAAAGGAACAAGAACCTGAAGTTGAGTCCTTGTCAGACTGGGTACGTACCATTCGAT
>JAULBM010072243.1:0-19791 GCA_032357055.1 Geukensia granosissima | reverse complement strand
TTAGTTGGTGAATTATGCGATGCCTTAACTTCAAATCCAAACAAATATCATTAAAATTTTATGGTCGCAATTACGAATTGGTTGATCCATATGGTATCAGCGTATCTCAACTAGTATTGTACCTGTTACCGGTAAAACAAAAATAAGTTGACCTCTTCTCGCATTGACGTTAACCCTCATTAGAGTTTCAGGATTCCACGACGGGTGTTTCGCGCAAGACAGGCAATGGATACCCTCCATGAGCACTTGATCACACCCCTACTTTAAAGAGGATTACATGGATTCCAAGCATTTGTTCCTTTTGTTTTCGGTTTCATTTGTTCCTTTTGTTTTCGATATATCTTTTAGTTTATTTCAAATTTGTCTTGTCTCTTTGGACCTCTCACATGCGTATTCTTGATGAGACTTAAATGAATGATAAGAAATCTACAGAGCTTTCTGTCTTTCCATCCAACATTCAACGTACACTATTCGTTCTGGAAATTTTGTTCTATACAATTTATTCAGACAGTGGGGATACTTTCAAACAACATCAATATTATACAAAAATCTACAAGAAAAAATAAAGGCAAGATTAGGTTTTGATAGACGTTGGTTGCAGATATCTTGTATATTATTTTAGGAAACATACAAATGGTAGGACAGTACCGGTATTACAATTGCAATTTTGATTTCTTGACAGTGAATGAATTATTTGCCATTGTCTCGAAAACTGCATAGCAACTATTACATGATAGAGAACAAGACGAAGGACCCGTAACACTGTTTGTCAAATTTTCCAAATCCATCATCAATATTGGAATTCAGAGCATCTTCAGAAAACAAAGAATTGCTATATTTAGAATTGACCTCTCTTTAGTTCGTGTTCGAGCCTAGTATCATGATTATCCCAAGTACTTGAAAAGAAAAGGAAGCAGAAAAGTCCGAAAGCAAATAATATTTAAATGTAAAGTTGTGTATAATACCGCTTTTATCTGAATATTATTAAAAATGTACATGTAACAAAACATTTAACACAAACACAAACATATGACCAAAATTCCTGATGTGGAACAGGCACATGAGACACGTGGTGGGGTTTAACTAGTTTAATCGGTACCCAACACTTCCTACAACGAATTTGCAAATGAAAAAGAAAACAAAAGCAGTAACTTACGAACTATTAAAATCAAACATAACCTTATTCGACTAGAGAGTACCTTAAATACACTACTAAACAAAAATACATGCAAAAGAATATACATCTGTAATGAATGCTCAGAGTTACTGGAAGCAAGTTCAAGACTCCAAACACGAGATGTGATCAAAGACAGTATGTCAGACGATTTAATTCTGTGTTGTCAATAAACGTGATAAGAGACAAGATGGTTGCAATGCCAAATTAAATAATATTTGTGTAAGCATATGATTGGTTTATTAATACCTGAACCAACAAAATCCAGAGTTAATGTCTTGACTAGCGTAATGCACGTTCGGTGTTCTCCGTGCATATTGGTTTATATTGAAATTGCGGCTGTGTTAGTTTTTGTAACTAAATAGCTCCTAAATAACCTTTGTCTCATTATTCACTGATAAAAAACCACTAAATCTAAAAATAGCACAGTGCCGTAGTCAAAAGCTAGGAGTAAATAAACAGCAAGAGCTGACTTCAACTTTCAATTAAACTACTGTAAACAGTCTCATTGCACCAGTTTTAGAATTGGAATAAAGAAATGTGTAAAAAAGAAAATAATTCCAAATTTATTGAAATTGGTAACATAATTTGTTTTCAACGAAAATCCAAAGCCTGGCTAATATTTTGTAAAATTTGACCTTTAACCTTCCGTGCCGTTTTAATTTGTTGTGCCTGGGTCATGGCACTTTCAGAAAAAATAGGTGTCACTGAAACTGAACTTCAGGTAAAAATTTTATTAGCAAAAATGTTATAATGGCCGCCTATGGAGTTTGATTTACTCTAGTTTAGCCTTCTGCAGTTGATAGCATTGAGAAAGGGGGATAACTCTTATTGTTTAGGGGTGATTACACACAGACATAAAGATGCATTAATCAGGTATTCTATGTAAGTCAAGCAATTTATTTTCTACAGAGCATAATACAGAATCAGATAGTTAACAACATAACCATGATAATAGTTTGAATTTGGAATTAAAATTGTAAAAAACACACTTATTCCAGTAAATCCCTGATTTGGAGATTCAAAACATTAACCATCCTGTTTGTTAATAAAAATTAAAGGCAAAACTTTGACTATTAAAGTGTTAATTCCAGTTGAGAGTGAGAGTTTACAAAGTTTTATGCAATTATAACTCACCAGGCATAAAAGGCCATGTGAGCTTTTGTCCTCACTGAGTGTCCTGTCATCAACCGCATTGTTGTCTGTTAACTTCTTGAATCTTCATCTTCATCTAAGAAACCATTGAACAGATTTCAACCAAACTTGGCAGAAGTGTTAGGTATGTGGTCCTTCACCAGATTTGTGTTTTTGGTGCAGATGGGAGCCGCCATGGCCAATTATTTTAAAAATCTTCCTAGAAACCAAAAGTGGATTGAATTGTTACTTTGTTTTTGCTAAAATGATTGTTAGATGGTCCTGTACTTAATTATTGAATTGTTTTCCAAAAATTCAAGGCAAGTTAGCTTAACCTTTCACCATGGGGATGTTGTTGTCATTATATATAGGTTTTGCACATATTGAATTTTGGTTGAATGAAAAAATCCATTTGATACTTAGAGCTTTTACCATTTTCAAGATGAATGTGATGAAAGGGCCAAAAACAAATGTATTTGACTAAAACGACTATGTTGGCATATCACTACATCCAGCACATTTTTGTCCAGAAAAAAACGTGTTCTTTATGCTTATTATGGTGTTTTTTTTATGTATAATATTCTCATGATGACAGGCTTCTTTCCAGATACCTTCATCATATTTTGGTTATTGTACCTAAGATGTAAAAGTGATCTTTACAAAGTCGAACTTACAAAGTTGAAAATTTCACTATTTGCACTGGTAAGCTCCTGCCAAATAATTCTGTTTGGGAGAATATTCACCAATATTAAATATAAAAATTCTTTTATATTTAGTCAACATTGGTAATCAATTTTCAGACTGGAAAGAGAGAGTCAGCCTTAAGGAATGGTTTTAGGATTGAGAAGATGCGTGTTAGTAAGGATGAGCAGGAGTTCCTCTTCAGTTTACACAAGTTCATGAAGAAAAGAAATACACCTATTGGTCGTATTCCATCACTTGGATTTAAACAGAGTATGTCAAGCCTTAAACTGTGTCATTTTCTGCTTTCTAGAGTTAAATGAATTCAATATAAATATAAACACTTCAAAGAAGATATTGTTGGCAGACATTCAAATTCACCACTACTGATTTTCTTACAATTCTGTAATATTCTACAAAACATTTGATATTGCCATTAGTTAAATCTTTGGAATAATTTTCAGCCATGTGTGTCATCTAGGAAAAAAATCATATTGTCAATATTCAAGAATTTATTTATTATTTCCAAACAAAATAATAATTGTGTTAACCTTTTAATTTATCTTATTTCATGAATAATTTATCATCAAAGAAATTCATTTTGTTTATTTTCAGTTGATCTGTATATGTTTTATTCTCATGCCATGAAGATTGGAGGATACGAGGCTGTAAGTACTAGAGAAAAATCTAAGAGAGAAGATCAAAATCAAAATCTGTCTCATTTAAATAAGTATGAAGTAATCACGACATGTAATTTTTTAAACATTGTTGAACACATTACTGCCATGGTGTAAAACAATATTAAGTTATATTCGAAAACATTACTTAAAAAATGCATTATAGAAAACCTTATAAATATTTTTGGAATAATATGTTTCAAAAGAAAAGAAAATCTTTTGAAAAATACATTTAAATGAAAGATTTGAATAAGATTTCAAAAATCTCTTACATGCAAACTCAGAAATATCTGCTACACTTTTAACTTGTAAGGTCATTTGAAAAGTCTACTGTTTTTGATGCCATGAAACTTGTATATTTATATAATAATTTTCACTTATATTTTCTGTACTTTTTAACATAATTTTTACCACAACTTACAATAAGCAATATTTTCAAGATGTAGTTGGAAAACACATTTTAGGTTAATGTATATAATGTTAAAACATTTTTTTCTTTCACCTGCCCCCCCCCCCCCCCCCCTGTTGGAGTAAACCATAGTCCCTAAATTTTTTAAAGACAACAGGTAAAATACCATTAATAAACATTATTATTTTTTTAATGGTTAAGAGACATTTCATATACTTGGTGTATTATTTTTTCCAGATCACACAGAAGAGAATGTGGAAACATTTGTATGACATACTTGGGGGCAATCCAGGAAGTACTAGTGCTGCCACCTGTACAAGGAGACATTATGAAAAGTAATTTCTAAAAATAATTTTTAAAAATCTATCATATTTATAAGAGTAAATATTAATAGTATTGTATTTATTATGAGAGTTTGTAAAGTTTTCATTGGTATATGTAGATATTTTGCAATGAAGCGTTGTGACCCTTTACAACTTGAATTTTGTTTGCCTCATTGTTCCAAGAATCTACTATTCATTGGAACAGACTATACACTGATACAAACTATCATTTGTAAGTGGGTTAATTTGAATATCTTATTTTCATTTGATCAGCCAAGTTTACCAGCAGTCAGTAGCACTTTACTACTTAAGTACCAGTTCACCTTAGAATCAGTTCATCTTGCAAGTTCTGTGAAAAGTGATACACCCTATTAAAGGCTACAAATATTTGATATTGATATTTTAATTATTGTAAGGTACAAACTCTTGAAAAATCAGTCATTTCTGTCAAATTGCCTGTGCACAGGAGATATGGCTTGAAACATTTACAAAGTTTTCTACCCTTTTTAATGTTAGACAGTGCAGTCTTTGTAAATTATATCTCAAAATAACAGACTATGAGAGCAAAATGGACATCAAATTTACAAATGAAATGACATTCAAAACAAAATGTTTGTAGGCTTTTTATGGATGAATCACTTTTTGCATAGTTCTACAGTTTTGTGGAATAATTTGAAAATACAAGTTGTTGACTATTGATGTAAGGAAAGAAAATACAGAGAGAGTTCCTAATTTGCTTGTCACTTATGACATTCTTGAATTATGCCCATATTTGTTGAGAATTTATTAATACAGACCAAGTTCAAATTGTGTGAGTTTTACTTTTTTCTTGACAACTCTCAAAGATAAAATATGTATATATCACTTTTGTTACTAGTCACAGATGAATAATTTGTGTCTTTGTTTGGGGAGGTAACCCTATGTCACACTAAGTCATGTTCCTCTCAAAGAGTGACTATGTATCCTGAAACCATAGTAAGGATTTTTTATGCCCCCGCCTTTAGGCGTTGGGGGCATTAAGTTTTACCCCTGTACGTACGTACATACGTACGTCCGTACGTACGTCCGTCAATTTCCGTCAAAGATTTTTCCGCTTGTGTATGTTGGATTGATTTGATATTTGGTCTGAAGCATTATAATGGTGAGTTGTACTGTGTCTCTCCTTTTCAGATCTGTCGTCTATCTACTTCCTGTTTGCCGAGCGGGGGAATCTGTGTCCCCAGGGACACGTTTTGCCTCTGTTCCTTATTGGGTGATATACTGTTGATTTCTACTTTCAGTTTATCCTAATTGGCTTATATACTGTTGATTCCTACTTTTAGTTTTTCCTTATTGGGTGATATACTGTTGATTCCTACTTTCAGTTTATCCTAATTGGGTGATATACTGCTGATTTCTACATTCAGTTTATCCTCATTGGCTTATATACTGTTGATTCCTACTTTTAGTTTATCCTAATTGGGTGATATACTGTTGATTCCTACTTTCAGTTTATCCTAATTGGGTGATATACTGTTGACTTCTAGTTTCAGTTTAGCCTAATTGGGTGATATACTGTTGATTTCTACTTTCAGTTAATCCTAATTGAGTGATATAACTGTTGATTCCTACTTTCAGTTTATCCTTATTGGGTGATATAAAGTTGATTTTTACTTTCAGTTTATCCTGTTTGGGTAATATAAAGTTGATTTTTACTTTCTGTTTATCCCAATTGGGTGATATACTGTTGATTTCTACTTTCAGTTTATCCTTATTGGGTGATATAAAGTTGATTTTTACTTTCAGTTTATCCTAATTGGGTGATATACTGTTGATTTCTACTTTCAGTTTATCCTAATTGAGTGATATACTGTTGATTTCTACTTTTAGTTAATCCTAATTGGGTGATATAACTGTTGATTCCTACTTTCAGTTTATACTTATTGGGTGATTTAAAGTTGATTTTTACTTTCAGTTTATCCTGATTGGGTGATATACTGTTGATTTCTACTTTCAGTTTATCCTTACCTGTTAATATACTGCCGATTTCTACTTTCAATTTAACCTAATTGGCTTATATACTGTTGATTCCTAGTTTCAGTTTATCCTAATTGGGTGATATATTGTTTCTTCTAGTTTCAGTTTATCCTTATTGGGTGATATACTGTTGATTTCTACTTTCATTTTATCCTTATCAGTTGATATACTGTTGATTTCTACTTTCAGTTTATCTTTATTGGGTGATATACTGTTGATTTCTTCTTTCAGTTTATCCTAATTGGATTTTTGATAGCAGTGATCAAGAAGAGAAGATCAGCAATAGAAGGAGAAGTTGATGAAGATGATTTTGATGAAAGTGACGAGGAAATGCTTCATGCTTGAATTTTTCAATGATTGTTATTTATTTATTGTATTTTTATGATATTATTATTGATACATCAAAAAAATATTTATGGTTTATTTAAAGAAAAGTGACCACAAAAAGTTAATTTTAACATACTATTGTAGTAGTGTTTATTAGATTCATTTCAATAATTTGTTGTATGCATTCCATTAAAAAGTCCAACATAAACATGATTGCTTAATACACACTTGCTATGATATATTGCCAATGTGGCATTCAATCAACTAAATATACACAATAGTATGTGATACTCAGATATTATAAAGATTGTATGTATAGCAACAGGTATGTTTAATATTGTTTGATGATTTAGGGTTTTTGGTAATTTTGTTGAACCAAAGATTAACTTAAGTTTGTTTTACGCTTCAAGCAAAGTCATATAATTTATTTTTTATTTCTGGTAAGTGTTTGTATGGTTATATTTATGTGAATTTGAGTGGATTTTCATAGGGCAAAATAGATTTTAAGTTTGTATTATATTATGATGTAGGTATTTACAATCTTGAACTTACAACAAGAATTGACCATTAACTCTTCAGTAATGGCTTCATGTTCAGGCATAAATCTATAGTTTTGGAAATAATTTGGGGGGATGGGCAGGCTACACATTTCAAGTAAGAAAAGGGCTTCAATGTTATATCTGCAACCAGTTTGAATTTTTTTGTAAAAAATTGGATATGAATGCATAAGACCACCTCTGGCATAAATTTAAAACAAATAAGTATAATAACTTGGATTCTGTGCCATTAACAATTATGTCACTTCCCATCAGTTTTAGATTTGGAAATGGCACAGTTGTCTTTGGTCTGTCACCAAATGATTTGCAAACAACTTTTTAGTGGTAAGGGCTGGACCTTTTTTCTGTAGATTTAAAATTTTGCATACAGATTTGCACCAACTACAATCAATAGAGACATGTGACTTTGCCTCCTTGCTAGTTAGGGTGAAAAAATCTGTTCCAGGTTCCCATAGAAAACAAACTGGTTGGTGCTTAAGAATTTCATAATATTTCCTAGATTTTTAAAATTAAATAAAAAACAAGAAGTTTGTCAGTGAGGCTTTTTTTATGAAGTGCTAATATAAAATATTTTTCATATTTATTAATATGTTGATTTTGTTATACTGTAAAACTGTTTTTTATTTAGATATGTAATGTTTAATCTTTATTCATGACTTCAATGTAATAAAAAATCAGTAAACTGCTATGTTATTTTTAGTTATGTATGTTGTATATTAGGATGTGTAGTTGAAGCTAACATCAATATTAACAGGGACATCTTCAGAATTTTCTAAAGAGGGGGTGACAGTTTGTCAAGAGATTTCAAATCTTCAATGATAATGCAGATAAAGGTTCAGTACAAATGAAAAATACATGTTATATCATTTATGTAACCTTTTGTATTCTTTTCCAAAATTTAGTTGGTTGCAATCCCATCCCTGTAACCCCTCTTCATGTCCATCATTAATGGGTATGAAGGAAATTGGATACATCTCCACTTAAAGTGTATTGAATGTTGGGCTTTTGCTAATGATTTGATTTAAAAAAACAGCAATGAGAAAGTAAATCCCTGACCCCATATGAATTTTGAGTACCAGTGTATGATCAATACCAACCAGTTAAACCTGTCTCAGAAGTAACTGGCATTATCTTGAGGCACGTTGTGAAATCCACTTAATACATTGTATGTTTCAAATTGTGACATGATGAATATCTTACACAAGACTAGATCATCTTCATTGTGAATGCATGAGATATTTAAAACACACACATATCTAAAACAGAGAACATCAACTTTACTGAGTTCATTATATATTTTATAAATTGAGCACCCATATTGTGAAGTTCATAGAATATCCTACACAGAGAGAGTCAGATTGTATAGTTCATTGGACATCTTACACAGAGAGCATCACATTGTGTTGTCCATTGAATATCTTACACAGAGAGCATCACATTGTGTAATTCATTGAATATCTTACACAGAGAGCATCACATTGTGTTGTCCATTGAATATCTTACACAGAGAGCATCACATTGTGTAGTTCATTGAATATATTACACAGAGAGGGTCACATTGCGTTAGACATGGAAAATTGTATATTGAGAGCATCATAGATTATCTTACACAGACTGCATCACAGATTATCTTACACAGAGAGCATCATAGTTTATCTTTCACAGACTGCATCACTGATTATCTTACAATGAGTGCATCATAGATTATCTTACACAGACTTCATCACAGATTATCTTACATTGAGAGCATCATATATTATCTTACAGAGACTGCATCACAGAACATCTTACACAGACTGAATCACAGAATATCTGACACAGACTGAATTACAGATTATCTTACATAGACTGCATCACAGATTATCTGAAAAAGACTGAATCACAGATTATCTGACACAGACTGAATTACAGATTATCTTACACAGACTGCATCACAGATTATTTTACACAGACTGCATTACAGGATAACTTATGCAGACTGCATCAGAGAATATCTTACAAAGACTGCATCACAAAATAACTAACACAGACTGCATCACAGAATATCTTACACAGACTACATCACAGATTATCTGACACAGACTGCATCACAGAATAACTTACACAGCCTGCATCACAGATTATCTTACACAGACTGCATCACAGATTATCTGACACAGACTGCATCACAGAATAACTTACACAAACTGCATCACAGATTATCTTACACAGACTGCATCACAGATTATCTTAAACAGCCTGCATCACAGATTATCTTACACAGACTGCATCACAGATTATCTTACACAGACTGCATCACATATTATCTTACACAGACTTCATCACAGATTATCTTACACAGACTGCATCACAGATTATCTTACACTTGAGGATTACATTGTGTTGTTCTTTGAATAACTGCTTATTTTCCAAATACCAGAATTGCCGGTGTTTACCCTTACGGATCGCCTGATCCTACTCCTGTTTTGTAAAGGAGTTCGAGGAGTCCCAGCTTTTTTTGTTTATTCGGTTTTTCCTTTCGTTTGTTTCGATTTTGTCTTTTCTCTTTGCACTTTGGATCTCTCACATGGGAACTCCCCACTGAACTCATAAGATATTTCATATTTCAGAAGATTTCTTATGCAGAAAAGATTATGATATGTTGTGAGATAATTTACTCAATTTATAAGATAGGCCTTTCTTTTATTGTTATAGATATCTCAGGAAATTTTGTTAGATACATTAAATATAGAAAAAGTAAAAATATATTATCAAGGCGTGCCATAAAACTCAACTGCAGAAAACAAAAAGATATGTGTGTAGTATAATATTATGGTATAGAATATATGATTATAATTTAAAAAAAAAACATTTCAATCACACAAAAAAAAAACGTTATAATAAATAACTTTTAAACGGTTCATTTTACCACAAAAACATGACCATGGAACAAGTTGTACAGTTTAAAGTTTTGTATCAAGCTAAACAAAAATGTACCAGTTGTTACACAGAGCCTGGACTCATACATATTCTTTGCATAACAAAATGTTAAATTTTATCTTAAACTTTGTGTAAAAATCGAAAAAAATATCAAGTTGAGAAAGATTGTAGAATTGTAAAACGGTCGGGAAAATGCTGCATTCTGATCTGTTGCATTATTATAATACTGAGCGCGGTCCGCTGAACAATGATTTGGTTTGGTTCTAATGCTACTGATGAGAGATTTTACTCCTTGAATTGCACATTCAGCATATCAAAATTTACCATATTTATTTAGCATACAATATGGTAACATTAAAGTGTGTATGACAAAATGTGCGATAATTAGTTAGGTAGTGACATTCTTAACAAATTTTTTCATGATTTTTCAGAGATTATTTAGATTTTTAGGCTTCTTTTTATTGGAATCTTTATATTTCAAGTACATGTATATCATTTCTCATTATAAGTTTTGAACAAGAAATTGTGGATCGTGAATTGCTTGTCTGGACTTCGATTTTTTATATTTCTGACGAGTTTGACGTCAATAATTCATATTTAGGATTTGTGGTGTGATACTTTAAATATACAAACAATATAAATTAGCATCAGTTTTAATAAGTTATTAAAAATAACTATAACACCTCATATAATTACCTAGATCTATCCAGACTTCACGTGTAAATATCAAAAATATTTATTTGAATTAAGTTAAAGAGGGTAATTTTACAAATGGTAAATATGTGGTGCAATGTCCGACTAGTCTCTTTAGTGTCCATGGATTTTGACCCAAACAAACTGGGGTATTTATTGTGGACGGTTAGATTGTTTCCATCAGATGCAAAATAAAGTTGAAAGTGGACACTAAGATAAAAAGAAATGTTGACCGTTTTAACAGTGCTATCCATCTCGGCGGGTAAGTCGTACAAACAGGCATAGTCTTGAAATATGTTAATACTTCTTTTTTTCAAAAATATAAAATTTTGAAACTTTTGATTTCTTGATTTTAAAGAGTAAACTGTTTTAGTCAGTCGTTCTTTTATACAGATGCATTTTATATGCATAGAAAAGATATCGGCTTTGGAATTTGAAAGACAAACAAAAAATCGTTGGGTTATTTTAACAACTAGATTATTCGCTCAAATTTTCTTACAGCCTGCCAAGCAGCAACATGGACAATATCTCCGTACAATACTTCTGCTGTGACGGGAGAAAATGGAACCTTGGCCTGCCAAGTTGTTCTGGCTAGTGGAGAAAATGTACAATGGAAGAAGGTAAGAAGAATTAAGCTTTTAAGGGTGTTGCAATCATCTTATGGAAACATATGAAATAAGGCTTATAATTTCAAAAATTGCCAGTCTTTAAAACAAATTAATAAAGAATTAAGATACGATATTCTTGTAAGTGACTTTGAGACTTGGTTTTTAGCGCTCTCAAGGACAAACTCCTCGTTACTTATACACAGATACTATGGCTTTGCTAATCAATTTGTTTCGTCATCACGACTCATTATGATACAATTGTAAATCTTTAGACGAATGTAATATATTTGAATACTTCCCGATGGCCTCTTTGATATGGAAAGTTTGCTTTGAGTACACTGCGAGAGCATTCGTTAACATGCATGCGACTTGATGATATAATTGTCGGTAAAGAAAGAATATGGAATATATACCACAAATACGATCCACATCTTACATACGCTTGAACAAATATTCAACAGTCAAATTTAAATGCATGTAATGCGTTCTTCCTGATTTACCTTCATCAGACCCGCTGCTTTCTAGTTATTGTTACTTCATGTTCACCGTTGAAGTAGGTGAATCAAAACATGCTAAACCCTGCTACATGTTGCATGTGCCTGTGCCAGGTCAGAACAGGTTATTGAATAGTCCTTTTGTCATATTGTGTATTTAATTATCATTATTGTAATACTTTTTAACATTTTTGATCTCTCATTTAACATGTACTCTTGTCAGTCACGTGACATCCGAACTTGAGATTCTTTATAATTTTGCTTTCTTTTCTGTGAACGTATACATCTGATAATTATTTATGTTCACAGTTTTATGAAAACCAATGCTGATGGTAATTTATACATGATATATAGCCAGTGATTATGTTATTTACCAAGATCATTCAATTTTTCCTTATGTCATTGCAAAATTTAATTTTATGATAATTAAGTAATTCTCACAAATAGTTTTAAAGCATAAAACTTGAATATATTTAGGTATCTGGTAGTACTGTAACTGCATTGACCCTTGACACCACAATCTTGGCCAGCGACAAAACTAAGTATGCTGTTAGTGGTACATACAACTTGACCGTGGTAAATGTGCAGCCTTCTGACGAGGGTCTCTATCAGTGTGTTGTAGGAGCCACAACCAAACAAGCTTCCTTGCAAACCGTTGGTCAGTAATGTATAAACAACATCATAGAAATTTAACAAGCCAGGAACAAATTAGATTCAATTGACATTTTGAAACGGTGCAACATGGTGAATATTATTTATTCACCTACCCATCATCTTTCTGGTATTGATACATATATGTCATGATGAACATCTTTATTTCTCAAAAAAGTCATGTTAAAAATGTCCAAAATAGGGGTTACAGAAAAAGATAGATTAAACTGACTATTTGAAACACTCAGTAATATTAAGATTGAATTACTGACCAATCTTTTTACAGAATGAATTGGTTTGGTTTATATATATCCTTTGGTGAGCGGCTCAAACTTCAGACATATGGAAAGGTTCTAAAGATTATAGAATATTCCATGTTGAACATCTCTGTTTTCATAGGGAAACATTTCTCGTTACAGTGTTACCAACCAATGTCTCCACATACTGGGAAACCGCTCCAATTGTTGGAAATATTGTCAATATAACTTGCCGAGCGACCTACGGTAAACCACCACCATATTTGAGGATCTATAAGAACGGCTTCGATATCACCAGTAGGGCTTATTACTACACAGAAAATATTAGGAGTAGCGGTAAGTACGTTTTAGTTATGACCATATGTTCTTCAATCTTGAAAACTTACTATCTCCCAGTAATCTGTCGGCAGTTGCATGCAATTCCAAATAAAAAAATGGAAACAAGATGGAAATATTGTGTATATTAACATGTTCTATTTCTTTTGGAGATTGTGAAAACAGATATGGTAGTAAAGGGATCATTTAAAACAAGAGTAAAGCAAATTGAAATGAACACTGCTTTTATTGCTGTCCTGCATCTTAAAGTCACTATAACAAAAATATAACTGCAGCAATAATCCAAATACCTGTAAATCAACTTACGCCGATAATGAAACATAAATAAAAATTCTTTGAGAAATGCACTAGTTGTCCAATTATTGTATAGGTTATGGTGATGCTGTAGCCAGTGCTGCCCTGTTACTGACAGAGTTGGACAGGAACAAGGACATCAGATGTGAAGTGGAATATGACGGACTCTACAATGTCATGAACTATACCATGAACACAAACCTCAGTAAGTCATCAGTTATTTTATCGCAGGCATTTGTGGAGTGCACTTTGTTTTTGTGTTTTGTTGAGTGACACCTTTGTATTAATATACTATAACTGAACTTCTTTGCTGTTTTCTAACGGTTGATAATGTTTTCAATACGTTTGGTTTTATTTACTGAAATATTAAGACAGAATATTTTTAATAATATAAGCATTTATAATAAACGAAACATTTCTGTTTTGCAGATGGCGGTGATTCCATTCGACTTCATGGTCTGGCGGCTGCTCTTATGGTTATCATGGCTGCTGTTGTCCAATCATTGTAATCCTTTTACGTTTTTGGCTGAGCGACATCTATGAGGATTCCCAATATATATGTTTTTAAAACAAACTTGATAGTTACTTAGTTTGAAGTTGTTTTATCGTGTATTGTATAGTTTTTATGCAGCTTTAATGATGAGTTAGTCTAGTCGATTTTATCTGTTAAATATTTGGATTTGAATTTGGACCATTTCCAAGAATGTGTACTAAGTAATGTTTTTCATTTGAATTAGTTTTAGGTATGATGGTTATTTTTAAGAACCCTTTGTGTTACATTTTCGCTCTCGATCTTCCATTGTTGTCAAGTTTCTACGACTGCAGATGATCTTGCCAATGTTACTTGTGATAAGTGGAAGAACTGTAGAACAAGGGGTAACATATTTCGATGTTGGGAGGCAATGACTGGATGTCGTTATTTCTTACTGTGATATTTAACAATTTATAGCATTTATGTATAAAAATATATTTATAATAAATGAAAACAAAACAATTTGATCTTGTTCAACATGTGCCCTGGGGTAACCCAAAGGTATCCGTAGGTGAATATCCGAATGTGGCATCTATTTAAAAAATGTACTTCATAATTTTGAATGATAAGCTTTGGAAAGTAATATTATTTAGTGTGTCATTTCTTCAATGAATCAGATTAAAACACTCTATAGGAAATGGAAGTTTCGGACACAAGTGAAAAGTGTGTTTTTTTGTTCCACACTCCCTCTGTTCCTGCTTCGGGATATCAAATCTTATAGAATGGAGGAAAACTATAATTTTGAAATAACGACGACCTGAAAATATTATTATATTTTTGCAAATACAATAAATCATCTGCTGTTGGCAGTTAAAGTAAACCAAATTTGCCATAATTAAGTTTATCTGTATCGAAGGTTCCACAGTTAAGTATCGTTTAAATTTTTATTTTTGCCTCAGCTAATAGGCTGTTTTAAAATTGATTTCAACTTGAAATAATAAAAAAATACTCATTGGGTGTAATTTTATTTTCTTAAAATTGAATATCGGCATCATTTAGTGGATGCAAACAATCGATCGTCTCGGTATTGTTACATTCAGATAAAAGATGAAATTTTAAGAATATAAGGGATTCGAAGATACCAAAGGGGCAGACAGATATCGTTGAGTCGATAGACAGACAAGACCATGGCCAACAAAATGAAACGAAAGACAAACATAGAACACAAAACACTACACTGAAAACTGAAGCTGGAGTAACACGAAGCCTACAAAAACCAGGGTGAGTTAAGGTGCTCTAGACGGGTGAGCAACTCCTGCTCCACTAGTGGCTCCATTGACTCAGGTTCACTTTTAGGTCCAAGTTTCAGGTACTATGTGTCCTATCATCATGTTGCTTGGTGTGAGGATGTGTCTTTTGGAGTCTGTCAGCATCCCACCTAAATTAGATCACATTGACCTACATTTCATGCTCCTTTGACTCGGGTTCACTTTAATGCCCAAGTTTATTTCTCAGGTACTATGTGTCTTACCATCATTTCGCTTGGACGGAGAATGTGTCTTTTGGAGTCTGTCAGCATCCCACCCTTTCAGGCTCCATTGACACTTAAGTCAGAGTTTAGTTTTCAGGTACTGTGTCCTACCATTATTTAGCTTGGTGTGGGGGATTTGTCTTTGAGATTCTGTCAGCATCCTTCCCAAATAAGGTCACTTTGACCTTCATTTCATGTGTCATTGACTCATGGTTCACTTTTAGGTCTGAGTTTAGTTCTGAGGTACTGTGTGTCCTACCATCATTTGCTTTGGTGTAAGAATGCATCTTTGGGAGTCTGTCAGCATACCACTTAAATTAGGTTACTTTAACCCACATATCTGTGTCATTGACTCAGGGTTATTTAATGTTTTAGGTACTGTATGTCCTATGTTGTATCTGATGAGTTTGCCAAAGACTCTCAGTCTGTTATTTTAGTAAAATTCAAACTTTTTCTTGCATCCTCCAGTTTTCATTAAAAATTTTGTTGTAAATGTTATCTATTATAAAGCAATTAGTTTTTTAGTATTCACGTATATTGTATTAATTACCTATATCTTGAAAATTGAAATCGAAGTTCTTAAAAGAGCGATAACTCTTTAGAAATTTTAATTACAAAGAATGACTTATGATTTTGGACATAAGTTAGAAGTGTTCACATGTGGGACTGGCCTATTAATATATCTAGAAATTGTTTCTGATGTTACACAAAAACCCTGTTGTTGGAAACCCTTTCTCCCAGAACAAAACTTTGATGGATGAATTTTTGCAGAATTTGATTTTTATCTTCATCCCTAATAGCAAATTAGCAGCAGAATCTAAACATAATTTAACAAAGGCCCCTTTGGAAACACAGCTATTCAATTGAAATCTTAGAATTCAGTTTGAAATTCACAATTTTTTAAACCTATAAATGAATGTTTTGATCTTTAAAGAACAAATATGGTTTATTAAAACATTTTTTTCAATTTAAACATCTGCTGGTTTGTGCACAATTGTATAATTCTGAAATAGTTACAAATTAAAAAGACATTAATCCATACTTAGATGAATTTTATTATAATATACAATAAATGGATTTAGATCACAAAAGTACAAGATAAGATTGAATATAGAATGATATTTTGACTGTGTTAAGTACAGGTGTGTCCTGATTTATTATTTTGTATAGAAACTTCTTTCAATCTACCAATCTACCCTGTGATTATAGACGTGAACATTGATTAACTAATATTCAGTGACATATTACAAGACAATTTATTGCTATTTACCTGTATTTTCCATACATCTCATGTAACAGGTTACGTCAGAACATGCCAGCAGAAACTGGATTTGCATATTACTTTGATATTGATCTAAATGTCTGAAATATAGAAATGGATGATTTTGAACCAATATAAGTGTCAAAAAAGGTCATTGAGAAGAAGGGAGGTCATTAAGGTCTGTGTTTGTCTCACATAATCATATATTTCAATTAATCTAAGTTATGGTATTCCCTGCATGATAGTCAGTGCTATAACCAATTGAGCCAAAGCGTTAACTCCCCAGCTCAGCCACTGTAGGCTTCCAATCAACCTCCACACAAGGAAACAAGATCGCAAGCTCGTCAATATTTCCTTGCCTTTAACGCTTTTTATTTACAGCGGAGTCCTATTGTGACGTCATTTTTGTGGGAAACGTGAACTATTTTTGGTCCCCAAATGACGCAGTTTAATGGCTGTAACTTCAAAAAGTTAAGTTATGTTTCTTAAACAACAATTGTCGATCAAAATATGAAGATATATCATTTTTTATTTTTGTGTTCTTAAAATTGAAAAATAATATGATAAATATTCTTCCGCTTGCGCAAGACTCTTGTCATTGTGAAAGGGCTGAATGTGGGGTAATTATCCTCAGAGTCTGAAAGCGGAGCGGATATGACCCTGAAATGAAGGATGGGCTTCCAATATATCTTCCAAGGGAGGCAATCCCATCACATTTTCCCTTACCCAAGAAATAATCTAGTTACCATGGATTTTTTAGATCTCCTGGCCTGAAAGGCCATGTGAGCTTTTGCCATCACTTGGCGTCCGTTGTCCGTCCACATTTCATATATTTTAATCCTCTCCTCTGAAAGGACTAAGTCAAATTTGACCAACTTTGGTGGAATGGTCCTTAGGTTGTCCTCTTCCAAAATTGTGTCTGATAACCCAGACTTCCGAGCAAGATGGCTGCCAGGCTAAGATTAGAAAAAAGGGGGAGGAAATTTTTAAAATCTTCTTCTCTGAAACTACTGATCCAATTTCAACCAAACTTTGCTGAAATGATCCTTTGGTGGTCCTTTCTCAAAATTGTGTCTGATGAAACCGACCTCTGAACAAGATGGCCGCCAGGCTAAAAATAGAAAAAGGGGGGATGAATTTCAAAGATCTTTTCCTCAGAAACTGCTCAGCCAATTTTGACCAAACTTTGATAGGATGGTCTTTAGGTGGTCCTCTTTCATAATTTTATCCGAGGACCCTGACCTTAATACAAAATGGCTGCCAGGCTAAAAATAGAAAAAAGGGGGGTGAAATTTGAAAAAATTTCTACTGTGAAAGTATTGAGCCAATCTTATCCAAACTTGGCTGAAATGGTCCTTGGTTGGTCCTTTACTAAAATTATGTTCAATGACCCATACCTCCAAACACAATGGCCTCCAGGCTAAAAATATAAAAAAGGGGGGATGAATTTCAAAATTTCTCCTATGAAACTGCTGTGGAGATTTCAACCAGAATTTGCAGAATTGTTAAGCAGGTGGTCCTTTACAAGATTTGTGTTTTTCGTACCCATAGGAAATTCAAAATGGCTGCCATGGCGAAACTTATTTTAACATTGAACCCTATGGGAATTTCAAATTTTCATCTTCTTCTAAGAAACAACTGTAGAGATTTTAACCAAAGTTTGCAGAAATGTTCAAAAGTTGATCCTTTACCAGATTTGTTTTTTTTTGTGACGATCGGAAATTCAAAATGGCCGTCATGACAAAACTTAGGTTAACATTGAACCCTATGGGAATTTCACATTAACATCTTCTTCTCTGAAACCATCAAACAGATTTTAACCAAATTAGGCAGGAATGTCAATAAGCTGGTCCTTTACCAAATTTGTGTTTTTCATGCCACCATATTATGGTGCATACGTAGTTCTTAGAAAATAACACATGAAACTTAACATGTCATGAATAATCCCTAACTATTTCTCACAATGTGTTCTGGTTTGTTCATGTAAATCAGTTAGTCATTTGCAATCATATGAAATTGCAAACATACACGTGTAACAAAAAAATCCAAGTTTGCCAGGTGAGCAATTACAGGCTCTGTGGAGCCTCTGGTTGTTGAAAGTTTTGCTATTGCAAATTCTTTCTATGTTGCCATCTATTTCAATAGATAACGCTATGAAAATCTAAATGCATTCAGATGCAAGTTATTTGGTGCTGAAAACAAATAGTTCCACATCATTTGGTTTAACACATCGATACCAAAGAATTTTTAAAGCAATAGAGAATTTCACGTGTTCCCTGATCAAAGTTTGATTTATTCAAGCTATACTAATTAAATGTTATTATGAACTTAAAAACAGATAAAATATGCTGAGCGTACCGATATTTTTATCGTGTCGATGTACGCTGAATCATGGAGCTGAAATATTGACAAAACCACCGGATACTATCGTTCCCAAAGTTTCATGAGCTTCATATTGCCATGGAAATACTCAATTTCAGATAATTAATCCATTCAAGTATTTCTACGGATTTAGATTACTGCTAACATACACAGAAGCAACATGTGTCTTATTTACATCCGGGAACAGAAACAAAGTAATTTTGGTGGGAAATACAAAATAAGTCAAGTTGGTCCCGACTGCAAACCGTAAATCAAAAGCAAAAAGTTCAAATGGTTAAATATAATTTGGGGCAAAAAATTGGTGGAATTTTCCAACTTTCAGCTAAACTTGAGTATATAGTTCTCATGATGTTTCAATTAAAAAACACCGAAAATTAAAATACAAAATAATGGGGTTGCAAAAACAATGTTTCCTACTTTCAAAACTATGTTATTTATTTTAATGATAAGTCTTTAGTAGGATGTCACTTCCCAGAAGAAATGCTAGTAATAACACAGGAAATTTTGTGGTTAAAAGATAAAAGATTTTTCACTTCCAATGTTTTTGGATTTTTTTCATAACATATAAGAGATTAACAGTAAACATAAAACAATT
>JAULBM010072232.1:0-10045 GCA_032357055.1 Geukensia granosissima | reverse complement strand
ATCTTCTCCTCTGAAACTTCTTTGCCAAATGGCAGGTGAGCGATACAGGCTCAGCCTCCTGAGCCTCTAGTTCTCTAATACTTTTTTTTTTTTTGGGGGGGGGTACTTTTGACTTTCCTATGGTTTTTGTATCCGCCTGTGCTGCTACAGTAATGCTACAAAAACCATTTTTAAAAAATAACGATTTAATCTTGATTCGATGATAAACTTAACCAAAATGGAATGACAACAAGAAAAAAAAAATACTGATGAAAATGATATGTTGGGGGGGGGGGGGGGTGTAACACCCACGCAACAATGAGTCCTGCATTAAATTGACACGAAATGTCTTTCTACGATACAACAAAAAATACTTTCTGGTTCTACAAAAAATAACCATTAAATATTTAATTAGATCTTCTTAATATAATTTTGTCGGTTCATTTACCAAAACTAATTTAAAAAAGCTGTTGACATTTGGATTTGGTTTGGTTTGTATGGTGCCTAGACTTTTTTGTCTAGTATTTTGAGTACTGTCGTATTCTTGTTACCAGCCCTTTCGATTGTAGAATTCCATTTGCCTTTTGTGAGTGTAAATATCTGATGTATTGTTAAGATTTTTCTGTTTGTGGTAAGTGCACAGTTGTTTGGTTTTTTGTGGGGTTTTATTGTCTTAGGTAAATTTCTCGGTAAACAGATTACTGATATGATGGTAATTTTGTGTATGTTTTTCTCGGCGTACAGATTTATTACTGAAATGGTGTTGGTTTTTTTGTTATGATACGTTATTCTCGACAGGTAGATTTTTAATTTGATATTGCGGTATTAAGGTTTGATACACATTTCTCGGCAGACTGATTTCTCATCAAACGTTCATATCGGTGCTTGTCAGATATATCCCGGTAAGATGTAACAGAAATATCGTATTATTGTTTATGAAGGACAGATGCGGAGCACACACTTTATTGTTAGAGATTTCAAGACTTAAAAATAACAGTGATATTTGGACAGTATTAGTTTAACTGTAATGTTGTTCATATGGCTTTTCAGTTATATTTGCTTCATTTTGGCATAGATGTGAATTTTACTTGCATTTTTAGTCAGGCGGCTAATTAAACGTTTCAAAACGTTTTTCATCTTGGTTCATTTTTTACCTTTCAGACTTCAGATTGCATTCGAATGAAGCTGAAAGAAGAGCTGAACTACAAGCCTGGTCTACGTATGGTCATGTAGCTGGGGATACGGTGGATCGAAAAGTTCGTGCATGTCGATATTGTATGATACATGACCTACGATCAAGTTCCGGGCAAAAAGTTCGTGTTCGTCACCGTTGTGTAGGTTGTGATGTTCCATTGTGTTGCAAGCTTCGTGACTGCTTCTATCAATATCACAAACTTTTATTCAATAGCAGTAGATAAACGCTAGTGACACATTATTAATTTTTCATTCGTCGGTGTGTTATGGATATTTACTCAGTGTGCATTAAGTTTTCAAATATGTATTCGTATGGTAGAAAAATATGACTGTCGGTTATTTTTATCAATCAGAACTTTTGTCTGATGGATGGATTGCTTTTATTCTTGGAGAGGCAGCGTCATTTGACAATTTCGATGTTATTGGACTACTAGCTGGTACGGAGTTGTCATGGTTACTGTTTTTATATTTCAGATTTGGTTTACCAGGTGCAGCCCGACTATGTTTTGAGAAACACAAGACACGATGCTATAAGACAGTTATCTCTTCAGGGTCATATAATCATTGACACGGACGAAAAAAGACTCAAACCTTGTGTTGTTTGCGCAGCACATAATGTGAGGTCACATCGAGGTCATAGCATTAGAATACGTCATCAGTGTGCAAAATGTCGTGTTGCCTTGTGCATAGGTTATCGAGATTGCTTTACAATTCATCACCAATCATTATTGAGTTGATAGCAATAAACAGAGGTTCATCAATTTAAAAATTAAAAAGTTTAAACAAGACTATAATTTGTATTAAATTATTTGGAATATACCGAACTCGTGACTAAATGGGAGCAAATGAAGTGACTGAGTTTTGTATATATTTTCAGACTCATCTTTATTCATCAAGGAGGACGAAAATGGACTTTTATATAATGGTGTAAGAGCTGAAAATGTCGGAAAACTCTCACTTCTTGGTCACAGAATTGTCGACACATTTTATCGACGGCTTAAACCTTGTGTGGTGTGCCGCATGAATGGGACTAGGTCATCCCAGGGACGTAGGGTTCGGGTGCGCCGTCAGTGTTCCAAGTGTGAAGTTGGATTATGTATTGGACCCAGGAATTGCTTTGCTGTCTATCACGAATCTTTATTGTCCACTCTGTCGTCTTAAAGGTTGTTCAGTTTTATTCGGTTGTTGTGTCGCTTAAAACAATTGTCGGACTTAGAACAATAACAAGGAAGATTGTATGTCGTGTACAATATCAGATTTGTTCTTGTATTGCTGGTTGGAAAGACTTAGAACAATAACAAGGAAGATTGTATGTCGTGTACAATATATGATTTGTTCTTGTATTGCTGGTTGGAAACAGTTTATATGTCATGTAATTGAATAAACTGAGACATTGCCTCGTGTTTTTGTTTACTTTTAATGCGTTTTTGTTGTTGTGGTTGTATTATCAGCTAATCATGTAAAAAAAAACAAATGCAAGGATTTATTAAAATTATGATTCATTTAACCGACGATCATTAAATTATTTATTTTAATAGTTCTTTTCTGATTTAGGACAGTGTAAAACGAAAGTTTAAGATGAGGTTATTTTATCTTTCAGGAGAACACTTTTTCTCTACCGACTGTTATCAGAGATCTTGGACGAAAAGGCACCTTGTTCAGCGCTTAGCTTCACTTGGACATACTGTCGTTGATACGATCAGTAAAAGAAAGAAAACATGTGTTATCTGTTTAAAAAATAACGTGCGGTCACCTAAAGGAGATAGAGTGCGCGTGCGTCAGCAGTGTGGAGTTTGCGCAGCTCCTCTTTGTATAGCGCGAGACTGTTTTGTTGAATTTCACAAAAGTCTTCTAGGTTGATATTATTAATACGTTGTTTTCCGTATTTTGCTTTGTCCTCTATATTAAATGTCGACCCATTCGACTTTGGAAATAATATTTTAATTGAATTTGACTTTGGGAATAATGTATATTTTAATTGAAAATGCATCTGGAAAACCAATTTGGCGATTATTTGACAGTGGAACAGCAGGAATGTTGATAATAGTGCAATCTATTGTATGATGACAAGTTTATTTTATTAATAAAAATGGCAGATTGTGATGGTATTTTGTCGTAAATAAACGTATTGTTTGTATGATAATATTGTTATAATAATTAATAGAAATTTTTTTCAACTCTAAACCACTTCAAATACGGAGAGGCTTCGAAGCCAATTTCACCGAGTAGTTGTGCTTTCTGGATTTGGCTTCATACATGTTATTTCGGTTGTTGGGACTTGCGTACTTCATATACTTTGTTTGGTTCTCGTTCTTCCAAAGTTGTTGGGTTTTTATGCTACTGATTAGAGGTTACTCTTTGACATGTGCATAAAGCATTTAAGAATTCACCATACATATTCAGCATTGCAAAACTTTAAAATCCATAAATAAGAGAGACTAAAAATCACAAAAAAAATTTTGGATAACATAGATTGTACTGAGGTATATATTTATTTTTCGTTGGGATGATACTGGTGTTAAAATGCAAGTACTCTACCAACTAAGCAGTTTCTCTTTTTGATTGATTCCAGTTTTTGGTAAAAAAATTATTGGAACATCGTTTGATAGAATTGATTTCGGTGTTATATAATTCAAATTACAAAGTTGGGAATTGGTATATAGTTTTCCTCCCTTTCCTCCAGAATTCATCCGGTTTCTGACCAACTTGAAGTCTGTGTGAACTATAATTTGATACATGTTATGGCTGCATGATTTGTTGTCGTTGACATTCTTGCAAAAATCTAATTGTAAATACCATTTTAGGGGCCTAGGTTGCCGACTGGTATAAGATATATATATATATTTTTTTTGAAATATCATTTACACGCCAAATAAAGTGATTCTCAATGGTTACTCCGTGTTCCTCCACTTATAAAACACTAACGTGATATGACAGAAATGTTGTTAAAGAGACGTCTAACCCTATCAATGCAACACACTGTTGTTGCTTCATATAAAACGGGAGATAGTTTCTTAAAAACTTGTAAAGTACAGTTAAAGCTACCAGTATATACCAGTTTACAACCTCTTCATATTGTAAAAACTCTGTTGGTAAAAACAAAAATTAAGCTTGAATGGAATTGGATTGACTTGTCTTTTTGGAGGTTTTTTTTTTTTACTTTTCCTATTGTTATGAGTGTTAAGTCTCGATCTAACCTTGCATGAAGTAAGAACTTTTTCTTTTTCCTTTCAGATTCACGGTCTGGTGATCTAGCATTAGCAACTAATATGTTCATGGTAAATTCAGGAGATTCTTCTAATCATGAAAATTTTCGTCCACCCTTTCCACCAGATTCGGACAGTTCCAATTCGTCAGCGGGGGAAATGAGAGCGAAAAGACATTTATTCATGAGAAATTTACAAATGTTAGGGCACTGCGCTATTGATAATGTTGATAAGAAGTTGCGATCGTGTGCAGTATGTTCCGCTAATAAAAATATTTCAAAAGGAGGACACAAGATTCGAAGTCGATTCAAGTGTTCCACGTGTGAAGTCCCCCTGTGTACAAAATATAGAGACTGTTTTGTCACCTATCACCATTGGCTCATTATTTAGACTTGCAGTGATTATCAGTGAACAGGTGTTTTTTCAATTGTATATGCAGTTTTGGTTGTACTGAGGGTCAACTTAAAGAATAGCATTTTTATGATTCTCGGAAAGTTGTATTTGTGTGTATGTACATTTTCATGGCACCTTCCTCGATGTTATGACATTGTTTCTTTCTCCTTTCAGATATGCCAAAGCTTCAGCAAATGGCTCCGCATTTTTACCCATCTTTTACACATGCTCAAGAGTTTGAATGGCACCGAGAAAAAATACGAAAATTAGAGTCCGAAGGTCATGTCATTGTGAATACCTTTGATGGCAAATTAAGACCTTGCAAATACTGTTCAGACCGAAAAATTAAAACAAAAGCTGGTCATATGGCTCGAACGAGAAACAAATGTCATATTTGTGACGTTCCCCTGTGTACAAAAAATAGAGATTGTTTCAATTTGTATCATGATTGGCTATTGAAGTGAATTTAGTCAAACTGTAGTTTCTTTGTTGTAATATGTATAATCTTTCTGTTTGCTTGATAAACTGTAAACCTGGTGAGAAATTGAAGTAAGACAGTTGAAACAAATGCTTGTATCCTTGCAGGGAATTATGCCTTGGTCAACCAAACCACGGGAATGCTTGAACTGGACCAAATGTTTATTGGAAACGCACTGGGTGTCGCACACAAACTAGTCCAAATGGAAACAAATCGTCGAAAAAGGTGTAAATATTGTCAGCTACGTAGAATACGAACAGCGGCTGGAGGTGTAGCTGAGACTGCATATCACTGTCAAGCTTGTCTGATCCCACTTTGTCCAGGAATTAGAACAGGCAGAAACTGTTTCGCTAGATATCATCTCGAATTTGTTCTTCCTCAAACTACTTAAAAGAAGTGTGTGGATATGAAGAAACATTACTATTTTTTTCACTATTTGAAATGAAGGCGAAATACTTCTTTAAATGTGTTCTTGAGTGTATGGTAACCATTTTGCGGTTTGCTTCCGAAAACATCAAATGTCATTATTTCCAAGTCGATCTAGAAAGTGATCGAATAAGCTGTGTCGCTTTTATGTCTTTGTTGTAAATTTCATTTTTAGGACTCCATCTTAATAAATTCGTGTAGTAAGGTGCTTGTTTTATTTTAGCATACTCACTGAAAATGGAATTATGGACTTTACAAACATGGGGAGATAGTGTTGCATTAACACTTTCATTTTCAATCTCATTGGTGATCAGTCGATCTCGTTTTGGGACAATTCAATTGTCAATGAATGTAATTGCGACTTTGTTTTATTGTATAAGCGCTTGAAAATTTTTGCTGATCTTAAAGGGTTTATTTTTGTTTCCTTTCCCGATATGAAATTGGATTTGCGGAATAAAGCATTGAAAATAAGAATTTTGACATTTGTCTCTTTTCGTGTCTGATGTAGGTAAATCCAGGAAAACGCTTTACTCAAGTTAAATTTGAATTAAGAATATTTGTTAAAATCGTATGTAAGGTGTGGATCCTATTTTTTCGACATATATTACTTTTTCTTTCTTTTAATTATTACATTTCGTGTTTGTACATGTAAGTTTTGACTGAAGTCTGTATGTTTTGCATATAGTTATTTTTACTTAATACCTAAAGGTATGGCATTGAAATGTGATGAGATATTTAGGTACATACGAGTCATGTGTCGCGCTTGAAGGAGCGGTTGAGCTCCGTTTATTTACTTCCGGATTACGGAACTTGTTAATGCAGTGAAAATTTTGGGAAAGATCAGATGAAATATGTTAACGTGCTAGAAACCCGTTGGTTCCATTTCTTGGTGTCTCAATTTCATAGATAATATTTCAACTTGTCAGAACTCTTATTGACTGGAAGTTCAAAACATTTAAGTCCAGGCTAAAATGGTGTTGTGCTAATCCTTTTAGATAAAATCTAAGTGATAATCCCCTGCTGTAGTCCTGAAATATTCTCTTGAATGTTTTTCACTTGACTATTGATCGAATTTTATTGTAACTCCCATCATTCAATTTTCTGTTTACAGGTGGTTCTGGAGATATGACGTCACTTGCTAAGATATTATACTACAAGGCTTGGAACGTTGGTATTCCGGGACATAACGTTGTTCCAACAGAGGGGAACAAGCAAAAACTGTGTCGTTATTGTCGTGCTCATGAGCAAAAATCCCCTTCAGGATGGAAAATTTTAACGCGATCCAAGTGTGAAACGTGTAATGTCCCTTTGTGCAGGGATGGTAAAACGGAAAGGAACTGTTTCCGGCTTTATCATGAAAAATACGTCTTTAACACGAAAGCTGATGATGAACAAAACTAGGCATGCGCGAGGAATTTTGCAACAGTTAAAACAAAAACAAAATTGTACATGTGACATTTGTTCTTTGCGTTCAGTAATGCAAGTTCTTACATCACAAACTAATTTTGGAACAAAATATCACTACAGTGTTTAAGAATGTCTATTATCAGGGCAAACAATTTAAATGAAAGAAAACACAAATTTAAAAGCAATCCCACGAAATATTCAATTTTCTATTTTCTCTTTGCTAATGGTCGATTCGAACTTTCATACATTGAATAAAAGAAATCAGTTTTTTTTCCAAATTAGTAGAATTTGTGTGTAATATTGTTAAAGGAAGTGCATGAACACGGAGCATTGGTAAATTTTTAACTTTTAATCGTATATTAGTATTGGTTGTATTTGACCCAGGGTCGATGTAAGATGGTTTGATCTGGTTATATCCTGTTTGCTGGTTATGTATGATCCTCGTTCAATTTTTTTGTCATCAACCTTTTGGTTCAAAACAAATAACGGTTTCTGTATACATTATGAATTGGGGGATTTGATCTCGAAGAATTGGACTTTAAACCAGCTCTATGTATAGTTGTTTAATATTTAAAACTGCTTATTTGTGCCTTGGAACTTCTATACTATTATATGAAGAGGTGCATTTAGTTAGCCGGCATGGGTTTCAACCTATTTGCGAGAATTTGAAACCTTGGTGGAGATTGGAATTTGTATCATTAAAGCCCCTTTTGATTCTTTATTAATTTAAGACATACCCCCGGAACTTATATTTTGTAGTATAGGCAAATATTCATGTTTTTTTCTGTAGCTCACTCCTTAACAGGAACACACCACTGATCTATGCGATTCTTTTGACTTATTTTTGGTCAGATCCTAACCTTTTTAGCAAGGTGATTGGAGCTGAGTTAAACATAGACATTTACATTTCAAGTATCCAGTGGCGGATGAAGGAGGAGTATGGGTCAATTCCCATTTCTACAGTGGAAGATGAAAAATGATGTATTTTCCCATGTCTTTTATCCTGCACCCCCTGTTATCTCTTTAGATTTCTTATTTTTAGGGAAAATAGATAAACAGAAAGGGTTAATTGTCAATTCTGCATTTTATTGCCAATATGGCAGCCCACAACCACGGTTGCTTTATTGTAAGATCCAATGTTGATTTTATTAAACTTTGAACAGTTGTTTAGTACTTCTGATTATCCATAAATCCAGTATAGACTAGTTTTCAAGGTACCAAAGTCCATGTATTAACCACGGGTTAATATTAGAACAATAGAATTTTGACCTAGAAAGTAGATGGCGACTTATATTTTCATAATGTCAACCTTATACCTTCCATGTTAATTGCGTCCTTAAAACATTTCTTTTTTCTTCTTTTCAGAAGAAACAAGAATTCTTGCAAGTACGACCCGTCCAGTCCAACCTTCAATGTCACCAAGTCAGTTTCATGAAATGGAGCTAGGCGACCACAAGCTGGTTCACAATGACAATTTCAAACAAAAAGTGTGCTATTATTGTAAAATGACTGGCCAGACAACTCAGTCTGGGTGGACCGTTTTAACTGGAACTAAATGTTCTGTTTGCAATGTTTCATTGTGTCGTGGAACAACACGTCCGTATAGAGATTGTTTCAGGTTGTTCCATGAAAACGTTCTTTGTAAAGACAAACCAGCAACTGGCAAGAAATAATTTGTCTAATTCATAGCAGTTGTCTACTTTGCAGTATTGCATTGGAATTACCATATATTCAGCGAAATTGTTTTTAAATATATATTAGTATCTCGATGTGTTTTTTAATGTTTTGTTACTCGTTTGAATCATCATACGATGAAAGTTTTCAGTTGGAGTTTAAACCAGTTAATGTTTTAGCTCACCTGGCCTTAATGTCATCTCCGCTATTTTTATTACTTTGCCTCCGCCGTCGTCGTCGTATTTTATCAACCTTGCAAATACCACTGTGCCAGTTTTAACCAAACTTTGAGGGAATGGTCTTGGGGAGTCGTCCTTTCAAAATTATGTTCTGTTTTGCCGGCTGTCATCTTATATGGCTGTCATAACCCTACATATTTTTAACATTAGACCCTGTGGAAATTTCAACAGTTTCATTTACTTCTTTCCGAAAAACTGAGACAAATTGAAAATTTAACTTAAGTGGTCCTTGGATTGTCCCCATAAAAATGTGTGTTCCTTTTTGTTATACGACCGCAAAAATTTTGTGGTCGTATTATGTTATGGGCATGTCGGCGTCCTGCGTCCGTAGACAGTTAGGTTTCCGTTCAAGAACTTAAGTTCTATTATTTGGATCCATTTCAAATTTTAACACAATGATACCCTATATAAATTACAGGTTCTGATTGATTTGGGGTGATCTAGCTTCCACCGTTTTTTAAGGAGGGTCCAAAATGGGATTTTTCAATTTTCAAATGTAAGTTTTTTATACGACCGCAAACATTTTGTGGTCGTATTATGTTATGGGCATGTCGGCGTCGGTGTCGGCGTCGTCGTCCGTAGACAGGTTTCCGTTCAATAACTTTAGTTTTAATATTTGGATCCATTTCAAATTTTAACACAATTATACCCTATATAAAATACTGGTTGGGATTGATTTTGGGTGATCTAGCCTCGACCGTTTTTTTCAGGATGGTTTTTATACGACCGCAAAAAATTTGTGGTCGTATTATGTTATGGGCATGTCGGCGTCGGCGTCCGTAGACAGTTAGATTTCCGATCAATAACTTTAGTTTTGATATTTGGATCCATTTCAAATTTTAACACAATGATATACAGGTTGGGATTGATTTTGGGTGATCTAGCCTCGACCGTTTTTTAAAGGAGGGTCCAAAAGGGGATTTTTCAATTTTCAAATGTAACTTTTTAATTTTTTGTCCAATTTTGATGGGTTTTTTTTCATTGTATTTCTCATGAAAAATTCAACATAATAGGCTACAAGCGTCATGACCTATCTATTACTGTTATTG
>JAULBM010072221.1:0-10045 GCA_032357055.1 Geukensia granosissima | reverse complement strand
ATGGTATCACAACATGCTTGCTGTCCATCTTTCACTGCAGACAAAATCTTTGTGAGGTGAATAGACATCTCCTTAGTTAAGTTAAGTCTAGTAATATTTAATAATTCTGATCAAATAAGTGTGTTCAACATGAAATCAGTGTAACTTTCTTTTTTTGACTAGTATATAAATACCTGTATATACAGAAGAACAAATTGGCAATATTGCAATCGGTGAATACAAATAGTTTAATAGTATATGCTATGTGAACCTGTACAAACATCAATAATTACCTGTTGGTTTCAGCTTTGAACAACTGTCATTTTTTGGACTGTGTAATTCGGCTGACTCTGCATCACGTTTGCAGGCTAATTCTGTTGTCCTATGAGACTGCAATGGGAGATCTTCATACAATGAATTGCCATTCTTATCTGTAAATTAAAATAATCAAGTGTAATGTCATGCTTGCTTGAAAATTTTATTTATAACATACATGTAAGACTGATGGAAACACATTGTATATACATGTTTATATGAATTCATATTAATATATGGAATATGGAGGAAGCTCAAGTATCTGGAGAGAACCTTCAACCTTATGTAGGTAACTGTCAAACCTTATTATGTGCAATGCGAGTGCAACCCTTTGTGTACATGACATGTATGTATAGGGTTTATGGGTTTAAAAATTGTCTTGCTGTTCTGTTAGACAGGCTTGGGTGCAAAGGGGGTGCAGGTTTGGCATTAAAACTGATTTTTGTTTGTAGATATGTTGTTGAACTAATCCCATCCATACACAAATATTAACAATTTTTGCATTGGCATTGCATCCACCTTGTCTTTCTTCAAGATGTTTGACAACACAGTCATGACAGTGTTAAATAGTCTGACATACTGTGTTTGATGATATCATGTGTTGAGAGGCCCAATGTTTTATCACCAGAATTTTAACCCTGGGCCTGCTTTCAGTAACTGTGAGCATTCATAAGAGATGCATCTTATTTTTGTGTGTATTTGGGTTAAGTTTATTTATTGTGTAAGGTATTCTCTAGTCGGATTTTGTTACTTTCTGTTAGTTTGCTGGGAACTACTTTAGTTTTCTTTGATTTCTTTTCTATGACCAGAGGGTTGGGACTAAACTAATTTAACCCCATTATAACATGTCTCATGTGCTTGTCTGAATTGTGGTCATAGGTTTGTCTTTCTGTTTCAGAGCTGCTGAAATCCCTCGGACCTTCGGACCACGTTTGGCTAGGGTCCAACTACAGCTTTTATATTGTGGGACTGAATGTCCAACAGTATATTTCAGTTGAAGGGTCCGTCAAATGTTTACTTCGTGCCAGTCATCTCAGATTTTTTATGTAAAAAATAAATTTTTACCAACTTTGTTATCGCAACTGGTCCTTAAGTCATAAAACCAAACAGTTGAAATTCGCAGCCACAACCGGAAACCATTTGTGATATTGTTTTAGATTTATCTTTCTCTGATGATTTGGAGTTATGAAACAGGGGGCGACTCCCATGTATTTATTAAAGCATAATTTAAATAAAAACATTTCTTGCTTCCCTTCATTAAAAAAAGGTGAAATTTGAAGCATTTGTACCCCCTTCCTTTAATCTGGGAATAAAACAATGATTTATTTGAATGATTAGTGCAGTCCGTTTTTCTATTGTGTCCTCGCCAGCAAGGTTTTTTTTATTCTACCATGGCAGCATGGCCGATAAAATTTTCAGCCAAGGCAAAACATGGGAAAAAACATACGATCCCAGTTACAACAGACGAGGACAGGAAAGAAAAACGTTAAAAGTATGATGGGGCACAGTTCACTGTAGAAATTGGCTTTTATCAATTTTATCATATTTCAAGCCGTTTTTGATTGACCCATGCTATATAAAATTGGCCACTTTTCTTTAACAAGCTATTAAAGTACCTTTCAGGTCACAAGTTCAAAATTTTGGTTGTTTTATGGTCAGATAAATATAATTCACAGTTTAACACCATATATATGGTAATACAATCATTAATGAGGAAATTTGATTTTTAATGCACCAAAAATTGACTGTAGAAATTCTCCCATTCCAATCACTTCTTCATCGATAGTTAAACAATCTCTTATGGAAAAAGAAAATATTTCGCACTAAAATTGACAACATATCTATATACATTTTCTGTAAAAAGTATGGCACATCCTATTTTAAAATTGTGAAAGGGCAATTTCCAAAGTGAGCTGTGCTGACAGTAATTTAAAACAGACAGTTGGACAACCCTGGCTAAAATTTGAGGATGGCAAAACTGGGTCTGACAAAAGTTTTGAAGAACTGGCAGAACTCACTTGCTTGTCAGACCCAATGTCTGAAGTTCAGTGTTTCTCTCTGGGTACTCCGGCTACTTCCACCAGTAAAACTGACGGCTGCAATATGACTGAAATATTGGTGAAAGTGGCCATAAACCCAAATCAAACAAACACATAAATTAATCCCCTCTTTTACATCAGTAAATATCTTCAAAAACAAGGATATGTTGTTGATTAATGATGTAATGAAAGATATTTCAATCTTTTATTTAGGACTCACTACAGACTGATATTGTATTTCAATCATGCAACTGTCCAAGATGGTTGGCTTCTTTGTGTGAATGATATACAGTCCTAGGTTTTACTAAACTTATGAATTAAAATTTGTAGATAAATTTATGGTATTTTAAGCTTTTCTGAAATAAATCTTGGATTTTACTGTCACAAATTAAGTTAACCTAGCGACATATAGCTTAGCCAGGTAAATGGATATTTGCAACAGTAAAGTCAAGATGTATGTCACAAAAGCTTAAAAAACAATACAGGTATCTCCAGTCTAATGCAGTTGTAATTCCACACCTTTGATTTATTTAAAAAAAATCAATTACAAAAAAAAACAAATTTGAATTTTAATTGTAAATTTTTAATGTGAACTATTTTACAGTTATTGTACAAACATAAGTTTCTATATGATGCTCAAGTCCAAGCAGACACCAGTACAGAACCATCCTGTCATCAAACGACTGGTACAGCATAGAAATGTAGGTATACATTATCTTATATACCAGTATTATTCTTCTTCATAACAATTTTGAGATCATAAATCATTTGTAAGGTTATAAAAAAAATGTTGTCAGAAATGTTTTTACCATATAAATTTATTTTTAAATTTTTCTGAACACCTAATACTAATTTTATTATTTATTTTTTTGCATGATTGTAGTTCTTTGCAATTACATGAAAATGAAATACTTGTGAAATAACTACTTTTATTGTCTCACCTGGGCAAAGTCTTGAAAGGGAGACATAGGTCAGTCTGACATATGTCTTATGTCCTTGACATAATTTTCATGGTCCACTGACTTATTGAAGTTTTCATGATTTGATCCATTTCTCAGTAAAAATACATGGAAGTTCAACAATATTGGGTAACAGTATACATTGTAAGGAATTCATGTCAGTCTGGCATATATCTTATTTCCTTGACCAAATTGTCACTGATGAGTGACTGTAAAATTTTTCACATTCAAGTCTTTTTCTCAACAACTGTAATACCTAGTTACCTTGGTGATACATTTTCTTAATAGTTAATGAAACAGTTGGAGCCTGTAGATGACAAAGTTAGACCAGAGATAGATATTATTATAGACAGACTTAACAAAGGAGAAGATATTGTGTTTGCAGTTCCATCTGCAACACAGAACAGTTTTAAAAGGTAACTATTTTTTTCTACTGATTTAGTTATATTCCAACAAAATTCCAGAATAAAAATCAATTGTATAGAACATTATTTTTGTGCCTTTTCTTGATGAAATTAGAGAAGAGACATTGCTATTTATCCATTTGTCAAACCTTTCTCCTGTAACATGCAGGTTTTGTTGTGCATTCAGATGTCATTCTTCAACACTGCATGTCAGGCTCTTATGAGTTTGGAAGGTAGCTGTGTCATTGACAATGTTTTAGCTTTCATGACAATAGAGCCAATTGACCTACATTTTCTGCATGGTTGCATGGTTGATTTATATAAGGTTTTATTTTGAGGTAGATATGATATGGGCAGAGAGGTTAGCTAATGTTTCTATCTGTTCCATTGATTTGTTTTGATTTTTCTTTTCTTTGAATTTTTGATAATCACAGATATTATTTTCAGGAGAAAGCCACTCAAACAAAGCAGAGCTAGAATAGAACAGAAGAAATTAAGTGAATTAGTGTCAGACTCAGATGAGGAAAATTCTGACCAAGAAACAGAGGCAAAGGTAGAAATATCATGGCTATTATTTGAGAACATGTTTTAAATAAAAGAACTATTTCCTGGACATGACATTTGTCTTTAAGTTTAATTGATTTATTTATAGCAATTACAGTCCTGCAAGTGGGGTATAAACTTTTCTTACATTAGCCCAATGATTTCCAATTAAATTGGATAGTAACAAAAATTAAATATTTGCTTGTATTATTAAAAAAATGCCATTATAATTTTGATTCAAGTATAACTGAAGTCAATGTTGAAAATAATAGAAAAGTGCAAAATATAGGTTTTTGATAAATACAAAGTCAACATTAGAATTGGACCCAAATGACATATAGTCACATATCTTGAGAGGATTGTCCCAATGAAGTTTGAGGTCAGTTTGTCTATAAAGGTAGAGGTCACAGGCAAATTAACAGTAAATTGCAAGTGCAATATATAGATTTTCAGGTAGTACCTAAAAATTTAGTATTGGATTGGAGCCAAATTTGGATAGTCAGTCTAAGGTCAAGGTCACAATCAATATGAACACATAATTACTACAAATAGATTTAATTTTTTGCAAAATATTGATTTCCTGGTGGTTTTTCTTATACTTTACACATTTTTGTTTTACAGAAGAAGAAAACAGATAAGAGATATGAAACAAAAGATGAGAAGGATGCTTTAGAGTATTACAATATGATGAAGTCTGGAAGGAAAAATGAAGATCAGAGGTTAAAAGTTATTTATGTCACACAATGATCTTATATAGTTCTATCATATCACATTTAATAAAGTTTTCATTACAATAAGTCCAATCTTCAATTTGTGCTTTTATTGCAACCTCTTGTGTATATTTTTGAAAGTGTAGATAACTTTGCATATTTATATACTATCATTTTTAGCTCACCTTACCTAACCGATCATGTTAGCTATTGCCATCATTTTGCATCAGTCCTATGTTTATTGTCTGTCATCCTTTCATTCCCTCCAAAATGACTGGACCAATAAGAACCAAATTTTGAATGTAGATTGGTTTCTTAGATCACCCTCTACCAAATGTTTATTTAGAATTCACATCCACTGACCAAGATTGCTGGCTTCACTAAAATAGTTAATGAGTCTGGTAAGTCCTTCAAATATGGAACCAATTGCAATCAAAGTTATTCTTTCGTTGTTCCCTATCAAAATTTTATCTTACACCAACCATGATAGCCATCTCAGCAAATCTTTTGTTTAACATGAGCTCCTATAGGAATCTTCTTGTCTGCAACTGCTTTGTTGGAAGGAAACTTTAGTGTACAGCTGTCCAATCTATAAACCAGCAATGGTCCTTATATGATCCTGTGACTGAAAATTTGGAGTTAGGTGAGTGATACAGGCTGTTGGAGATTATTGTGTCGCCTGCCCGCTTTAGCGGAGGCGACATATAGGGATCACTATCCGTCGTCTTGCGTCGTCGGCGTCACAAATATTTCTGTCACATTTTTCTCAGGAACCACAGAGGCCAGCTTCCTGATATTTGGCACAGAGCATCAGTATGGAGAACTGTATCATGTAACACAGGTTTGAATCTGCCGCATGTCCAATTCCTGTTTGACGCAACTTAGAATATTTTGGACATAGACAAAGAGCAAGCAGGCGAGACACGTCTTCCGAGGAAGACTCAATACTAAGTTTGAGATTTCCAGTCTCTTGTAAAAATAGATATGGAAATTTAGAAATTTATCTGTTGATATCATTAAAATTTTGAAAATGATAACTAATATTAGAATCATACTATAGGGAAAATTATAGGAATTTTTGGGGGATTAACAAAAAGCATAAGATTTATTTCTGAGTTACCACTTATCAGTTTTGCTTGCATAGACAAGAAGGACTAATCATTTGACTGTAAACATCTTCATTTCACCATTGATGAAAGCTTCTTTTTTTATTAAGTTTACAGGGACTAGTAAAAAAGACATGCTTTGATGGCTGATGGATTTTAAATATTGCAGATTTTTTTCTAGGAATGTCATGTGTCTAAATTCAAGTTGATTTATAGAAATATTGTACTTGCCTTTTATACTGTTGGTATAATATATGGAGAATCATGCTGTTTTTTCTGGAGCTGCTTACAATTTATCTAAAGATATTCCTTACACAGATGTTAATTAAATTGGCATTGCATCCATCTTGTCTTTCCTCATGTTTATTGGCAACATAGTATTAAACGAACATACTGTGTTTGATGATATCTCATGTTGATAGTCTTGATGTCTGATCATCAGGAATATCAACCCTAGCTTCTTTCAGTAACTGTACACATTCATTAGGAGAGTTATACACATTTTATTTTATTTTATTTGCTGCAATTTGGAGTCTTTCATGAGTTGGTATTCCAACCTTGTTGAAGGCCTTGTGGAGGTTTTTCATTTTTATATTTTCACGATATTTTGTTAATGGAAATTAAAAGCATATATCCAAAAAAATCATTTATTATCTTAAAAAGAATTTGATACCAAAGGAGCAGACATTAGCCGTTAGATCAGAAGATGGACAAGAATGTGGCCAACAAAAAAGACGAACATAGTTTTCACAACACTACACTGAAAACTAAAACTAGAGTAACAATAACCCTACAAAAATTAATGTGAGTTCAGGTGCTCTGGAAGGACAAGCAACTCCTGCTCCACTAGTGGCAACCGTTGTGTTACTCAGTAGACAAAGCAGGTGTATAGTCACAATCAATGTAAGTCACTACTGGTACAGAAGTTGATTTGTTTTCACAACAGTTAAAAGATAAAATTGTCATTTGTACCAGTCGGCCAAATCATGATGACGGTCAAAAAAATTCTGGAGTGATGACTTTAATCTTTTCTTGAGAAACCCTTGGTTCAGTAGATTTGTTGTCAGCATCAATCCTTTATTAATAAAATCCTGCTAGGAAGCACACACACTGGAGTAGTATATTGACTGAGAAATAAATACTCTTTATGCAGGTGCCACTAAAATGTTGCTAGACATGATCTGAAAGTTGAATGGGAAAATCTAAATTATCACACAACATTTTGTTCTTAACCTGCCCTTACTGTCAGTTTGTAGGTGTAAGTCCATGTATGAATCAGACCTTTCTGTTTCTGTAGTATACTTGATTTCAAATTCAATTGGATAGATGCAGTCAACATAGTATAACCGAATTTAGAATTATTCATTGAAAGAACTTCATCTATATAGTGGAATGTGAAACCAAAAGATTGAGCCAACTTCGCATAAAATTTTGTTGGAAATTTCCATGAAAAAATCCATTTGCAAATGACATATTATTTCTGTTAAAATCCTTGAAAAATGAGAGATGTATTCTTACTTCAATTTTTGTAGCAAAAGTTCAAAAAAATCTTTGGAGAATTCAGTCATATTGACAAATGGAAATCATGTTATAACATATGACAAAATATTAACTGATAGGTTCTTACTTTTATAATTCACATAGCTATATTGAACAATAGGTCTGATGCAAACAAATATCTAAATATAGCAATATTTGTAGTGCTGACTGTAGCATATTTTATGCCAAAGAAAAAACATACAGATTTATATATATTTTTGCAAATAATCAAAAAGTTTACAGTCATATTACTCAATTGGATTTCATAGCAACATTAAATCTCATTAGATGAGTTTACCACTATGTATAAGCAATGCATAAAACTAGTAAACCACAGTATTCTCTTAGAATTACCTAACATTGAAATCAGAGGTTTTTATCATTTGTCGAATTTCACATATCATCTTGCTGGTTTTTTTCACAAAGTGCACATTACCAAATAAGCTACATGGACTAATCTGGAAATTTCACCAAGATCTGATTTTAATCAGAAGCATATACATGTATATCAGTGCAGCATATATTTTAATAAGTCTGCAATAATGATTGGCCAAGTCTTAATACATGCCATCTAGAGACATTGAGAAATGGGTGACATTTTTTTATATATATATGTAAACCAGAATAAACAACAAAACAAGAAGCAATGTTTTATGATAATCAAAATTCTTTAATATTTATATGACTTTATATGAATTAGAATTAGTTGAAGCTGCTTACTTTGATTCTCGATGTTAAGAAATAATTTACTATATGTGTTAGATGTTTTCATGTTTTGTTAGGAGTACAAGAAGAGTAAATGGGAAATAGAGGCATCTGAAACACAATTAGGTAATTAATGCTGATAAACTTGTTGCATCATTCTTAAATGTTGTTCTATATATTAACCTTTAAAGCCCTTTACAGTAGTTATGTTTTTTATTGGATGACAGTTTTAAAATTGCCATCTTGACCACAGTATAGTGATGTATATTTTAATAAATATTTTTAAAAATTTATCTGTTTTTGTGTTTAACTGTTCCACATAATATATAGTGGTAAGCTTAATTCACTTATAATTGTTACATTTGAATTTTCTCATGATTAAGGGGGTGGGGGAGTGGTGTTACAGCTTAAGAGTGTGGATCTTGGTCCATTTTCACAGTAACCTGTAGGTGTTGGTTGTTTGTAATTTGGATTTATTGAATGAGACCTATTTCTATAAACATTCTATCATAATTAATAGAAAGAAGAAATACAGATATGCAACTTCCATTTCTTATTCTAAACCTGTTGATGATCTTGTTGAAATGATTAATTTGAACTTGTATACAATCTGGATCACAATACGAAGGATGAGTGACCACAGCACAATGTTAAGTTTCTACTGTGACATTTATGGATTTAAACATTTCTAAAGATGTTACATTATGTAATACATTTACTCTGTACAAAATGGTTCAAGTTAATGCATGTATGTTTTATAACTGATGCATTGTTTTCAGACAAGCTGGATGGATTGATACATCACAATAAGAAAATTGCACCAGTCCATCAAAGTATAGAAGAGTTTTTACAGTTACCAGATGATTATGATTCTAGACCACTTGCACCAGGGCAAAAAAGAGTAAGTTAGTTATTTTTATTATCAACTGCTAATGGATCTAGGCTTTAGCTGAATGAAAGTAATATTATATTCAATGTTAATCATCATTCAGAAACAATTAAAATGTAGCAAGAACTGTATGGTTGGATATGTTATCTTAAGTTGCTACGTCTATAGTAGAGACTGGCCAAGAACTTGATTCTACATATGTTTTTTGTGGGTGGTTTATCAAGTGATGATTTTTTTGTAATTTGGAATTTTTACAGGCCTGTTTAGTATCATTTGCTCATTATACCCCCCGCAAACGAAGTTTGGGGGGAATATAGGTTTCAGCCTGTCTGTCTGTCCGTCTGTCCGGACAAAATTCAACATCCTTTATCCGCTTGACTTGAAATTTTGTATACATGTTCACCTTAATGTGTAAACCTAACCAAATAACCGATTTATTTGTATATCTTTTTTTTGACAGAGTTATGCCTCTTTGAACTTAGAATTTTTGAGCACATTGTGTCCTCAACTCCTCCTAAACCATTCAACCGACTGACTCCAAAGTTGGTATGTGGTTTATTCATGACATGAAGATGTGCACCTGATATAAAGATTTTCAATTTTATAAAATTTTATAGGAATTATATGTTTTTGAACTTAGAATTTTTGTCGCACATGTGACACTAAAGATTGTGTCCTGAACTCCTCTTACACCATTCTACCGACTGACTCCAAAGTTGGTCTGTGGTTTATTCATGATATGTAGATGTGCATCTGACATAAGGATTTTCAATTGTGTTAAATTTTATAGGAATTATATGTTTTTATATGACCGCAAAAATTTGCGGTCGTATTATGGTATGATGCTGTTGTCGTCG
>JAULBM010072210.1:0-10046 GCA_032357055.1 Geukensia granosissima | reverse complement strand
AAGCCCCCGGAAGCTCATAGAAATCACGAAAATTAAGACTAAAAAATTATATTTTTTCGTTTTTAGGGGGGGGGGCGACGGGTGCGCCCCCGCCTAAATCCGCGCCAGGTTGAGCCAAGGGTTTCTCAGGGAGAGATCAGAGTCACCACTCATTTTTTCGGCCGCTATCATGATTTGGTTATTCGGCATGATATATCCAATTGATATCTCTGCACTATCGTTACTACAAAGCCGTTCCTATACCTGTTGTGACTAACATCGATTGTGACTATACATCGGTTCTGTCTCCTAAGTAACACGACGGGTGACACTAGCGGAGCAGGAATTACTTACCCTTTCGGAGCACCTGAACTCATCCTACTTTTGTAGGGTTCTTGTTACCCCTGGTTTAAGTTTTCAGTGTAGTGTTTTATGTTTGTCTTTCGTTTCATTTTGTTGGCAATGTTTTTGGCTCTCTTCCGACTTAACGATATCTGTCTGCCACTTTGGTACCTTTGATTTTCTTTTACCAAACACTTAACCAAATCTCCCCTTAATTTTCTTTCTCTGGACAACCACCAAAAAGAATAAGATTAAGTGTCCAACTTCGAGACCTTCCACTGTCAATTGTCTTTTTTTGTTGCAAATCTTTAAACGGTGGATAAGATTCCAGTAGGATCATAAAAATTGATTTCACGCACAAAGGTTTTCCCAAATAAGTACAACCAAACGAATCAAATCCTGGATTAATTTATTATTTCATCAGTAAATCGGATGTAAATGTAGCATTCTCATCTGCATTACATGTTTCTTCACCTAAAAAGTTGAAAAGAATTCGCCGAAATACCCCGGACGTGAGTTTCTATTGATAGTAAGTGTGTCAATTTATCCTTTATTTCAAAAGGAAAGCAAACGCAGTATGTATTAGCAGACAGGTCCATGTTACCAAAGATATCATAAAAATTCTGAATACATAAACGGACTCTTTTATCCGGGCTTTTATCGCTGCACTGACACAGATACAACCGAAATTTCTGTGAAATCTTGTGGTCAACGTGTTGGCTGTGAGATTATGGAAAGCAGCGAGATTTACTAAGGCATCGCGGGATTTGTTTACAACGGTTGAAATTCGAAGATGATATGGAAAGAACACCAAGAAATTATGTGTTGTAGTCTGTTATATTCTGTTTTTCTTCTGATGTTGGTTGCTTACAGCGTTTGTTAAGTCTTCAGAAAAAATGAGAAAAAAAAAAAAAAAACATATCGACTTACATTTTCGTTACCAGGCGTTATAGACAGTCATATTGGAAACGACTTTGGAAAAAATCAACGAATATCGACTTAAAATAGGGCCAAACCATTTCCTAGTGTTGCATCAGGAACAGCAGACCAGTTTAGAGCGAAAAAAGCAAATCATTTAAAGGTAAAGAAGATCGATCTAAAAGTGCTGATAGCTTTCGACTGTTCTGGCACACAACGTATAGTGAAACGATTACCGAAAGCACAAACGTATGCCGGAACAGAAACATAATAGAACAAAACAGAAAATTCGATTTCTAGTCAGATCATTAGCTCTGTAGAACTTTATATCACTTTGTTTAACCGTCGTACAGTCGATTTCGGAAGTTGCGCGTTCTGCAGCGGTCGTAAACATACGTGTTTGAGATGCTTCTCCAATATTTTACCAATGCTGAAATTGTGAGGTTTTTTCCATACGCATTACACCATTTTAAATTTATACAAGATCAATTTTGCCGGTAGAAGTACCAACGAATAATAAACATAAATTCGCAAAATGGAAACGCACGGTTCTTTACATTTTTCATTGTTTTTGTAAGCCTAAAAATGTATTTATTTTTAAACAGGTGCATTGAAACATTAGAGTTCAGCCATTTAGTAAATGGTTGTAAGGTAAGTAAACAACGGTTTATTACAAGATGTTCTAAAACAGCCAAATAGTATCCCAAGAGCTCATTAGGTATTATGTTACACTGTCCGTTGACATTTAACTGCACTGGTTGTGCGCGTCGGCATAGTTCATACTGTACAGTCCGTTGTAATTGTGAATTGGAGGTTATAATTAGAAAAAAAAAAACGTCCCGCTTGGTTCTTTATATTGCGAACTTTATTTTCAATACCCCCAAACAGATCATTCCTTGATGCTTTGGTATTTTTTTATTTATCTGGTGGTGCGCGTCGGCATAGTTCATACTGTACAGTCCGTTGTAAAGTGATTTGGAGGTTAGAATTAGAAAATAGCGTCCCACTTGGTTCTTTATATTGCGAACTTTATTTTCAAAACCCCCCAACAGATCATTCCTTGATGCTTTGATATTTATTTTTGAAAGCACAATATAGGTATTGCTTTTTCTTTTTATGTTTTGAGAAAACGCAAAATTTGTCCCAGTTGTCAATCATTGCTTAATACTGCATCTACACCCATAAACCAAACATTTTCCACTAATATTTACATAAATATAACGCGGGTTTAAAAATGCATACAACGTGTTTTTATATACCCCAGCAAACGATGTTTCGGGGTATATAGGTTTTACTTTGTTTGTGTATCCGTCTGCTGTCCAAAGTAATTACACTCCTCCTAAACGACTTGCAGGATTTTGATATAACTTGATGGATTGTAAGATTACATAATGGAGATGTGCATATGGTGGGGAATTTTTTTTTCAGCACTTCTTACAGAAGATATGGTTTTTTGGACATTTTGGTCATTTTGTAACCCCTGTTTGTGTCAATGATTTGTCCATAACCCCCTACTAAACGACTCTCATGATTTTGACAAAACTTAGTGGATTGCTAGATTACATAATTGAGATGTTCATGAAGTGAGTAATTAAATTTTCTACAATTTTTGCGAGATATATGGATGTTTGGACTAAGTTGTTTTTCATCCATATATGGGTCTATGCGTTGTCCGCTACTCCTCTTATTTAAAGAACATGCAGGATTTTGGTAAAACTTGGTTGATTTTTAGACTACATAGTACAGATTTGCATATGGTGAGGAATTTGATTTTGCACAATTTATGCAGAAGATATGAATATTAATCCAAAATGTCTCTAAGGATTTTGATAAATTTTGTCAAGTGAGGACAGATTTCAAAATAGAGATATGCAAATAATCATGTTTTTTGTTCTTTTTGAAAAACAAATGCCAAATATATCAATGTCATATAGTAATTATAGTAATGCGGGGGTAAAGATAGTGAGCTCAGCTTCAAGTATTTACGCTAATTGTACAGGGGTATGCATTTACTCAGGCAGAACACCAGTTTCTATTATGCACAACAAACGGTTCACTGTAACTTTTCATATCGGCCAACGACCGGTACAGGAAACATGTTTGTTAAGTTATTTTCATTCCCTTCGCATTGTGAATATTAAATATACGAAGACACATTTTTATTGCAACCGATTCCTTAAGTGGTATATTTAACATATATACGTATAATATAACATACATTAAGATACAAAACATTTACAAATATTATAAGACGAATGCACCCTAGTCTTGTGACGTGTCGTGCGTTTATTAAATTACCGAAATGTTCAACTAAAACCGAGAACCATACATGTACAAAATCAAGGCCTTAGTTCTTAAGTTTTATATCATAAATACATTAAGTGCAATATGTACTTTAATTTTATCTCAAACCTCTTAAAATGTCAACATGGTCAAGATCTGAAATTTTTATCGGTTTTCCAGATTCGGTCCGCAGCAACTTCCGAAATCGACTGTACGGCGGTTAGACACTGTTGTAACAATACATACAAGTACATGAATTAATGCAATGACCAATATATACCAATATAGAAAAAAACACAAGTTAATAATCTAAATTTTTCCATGATAAGCATAAAATGCAGAACTTGTTAAACTTAATCAAGCTCGTCCATGAATAAGCAAGCACTATAAAAATAAAATTCTTTAAATAAACAAAATGTAAAGTGAAACAGAAATAAGCAAGAAAATAAAACAAATTAAATTATTCGAATTCAGGATATGCGGGAGCCGTTTCTGCATGAGCTGACTTCCAATTATTTATTAAGCCTTTGAATTGGATTTTTTTGTGAATATTTTAAGGCTGCAGCTCCCTCATATCTGAATGAATTTAACAGAAGCTTGTTGTTCTCACCTATGGTATTTCAACTATACTTATTTTTTCTAAATGAATAAGATATATTTTTGAATTTAACAATATTATGTAAATATGAAGTAGACTGATTGTGTAAAATTTTAAATACTTCTATTGCATAAGTTATTAATCGTCTAATTTTGGGAGCAGGTATACAAAAATTAAAAATTCAAAGGAACTTTTGTAGTCTTCGTGACTGTCGGCCCACTTAACATATATTTAAACGTGATTAAAATTGAATTTAAAAAACGTTTACATAAATTATCTTTAATGGGTAATTGACAAAAACGATGTTTTTCCCACTTATTTTCGAGAATTTTAGTACTTTTCAGTTACAACTTAACATATTTGTAAGCTGTAATGAATAACTAGTCTAGAAGTTCAAGAAAATTGACTATGTGCCGTACTGTTTTTCTTATCACTAGAAGAAGTTTGCCCCCCCCCCAAACAAACAAAAAAACAATTCGACGCCTATGGAAAGCTTTGGTGTTGCTGTTTTTGTATTGGATCGAAAGACAACATTTAAGATATCTAACCAGAAGACCAATATACAGTCTTGATTAGATATTTATCTCTAAGCAAATGTCGATCCTCTTATGAAATTGTTGATTCAAAAGAAAATATTGCATTGCTGGATGAAAAGACACTAGGTGAAAGTTCTTGATTTAAGGCAGAATTCGTTCAATTCAAGAATTGCAATTATCTGTTTTCTTCTGTCGATATTTCGATATTTCAGTTAGTGCATCTCTGTGAAAGTAAATACGTCACGCAATATTTATGTTCTATTTCTATTTGCATTATACCGTTATTTATCAATTTGAAACCTACCTCTCCCACATGTCAAAATGACTTCACATGTATGTTAACACAGTAAACTAACAATAGGTCAACTAGTTTGACTTGTATATTTTTCCAGTTTGATCATCAACGTTATTTTTTCCAATAAAAGCATATTTTTCGAAGGATAAAAACAAAACAGAATTAAAGACAGCAAAACCAATGGTGTGGCGGCGAAACGAAAACAGTCTCGCCTATTAATTGACTGATTGGTTGTTTCTTAACATCTAAGGGCAAATACTTTATGCATATTCAGGAAAGAACATATCGATGAATGTATTCTGCTTTGTAATAAACCGACACGATAAGCGGGATTTTAACGTGAAAGCTCACAAAATTAACAGACCGTAGGAAAACATGCCACTTAACCCAGACACTATTCTGACTCTAAGCCGACAAGTCTTTGCTTTTATTCCTAAATGCTGCGTTATTAGTAGAGAAGCAAGAAATACCAATTCTAATGTTTTTGGTTTGACTCGTATGGAGATCGAACAACGACCTTCAGCACTCGAGACAAACAAGCTAACCATTACACTACGGAGGAATTCAATTCCCCTATTTAAAAAGCTTTTCAACCATTCACGTAATGAGTTGTTTACGGCTATTTTTAAGGCATGATTGTCGGTCTATTTAAAAAAAACACAGAAAGGTTGTATGGATTATATTTAAACAACAAACAATTCCATTGATTTGCTAAGAGTGGTAATTGAAAATAATGTAAGCAGTATAAATTTCGAATCATTCATTTGTAAGATTTTAATTTTTATTATGTAGAAAAATGTTTAAATGAAAAAAGATAAACCAGGATGGTAAATGACCACTATTAGTCGTATTTGGTTTTGGTTGACATTTAAATTAAGCTACCCAATAAATGTCAACTTGTCAATGCGAGTTCAAAGATATCAATTCAAAAAGATTACCTTTAGAATGCTAGAAAACAAGAAAACCTAATACAATTGTCACTAAATGGAATGCTATTAAAGGTTAGATGATAAAAAATCGTTTTCATTGAAAGCATCATGTGTTTAATTTGAAATTGAATTTGATGGTATCCTAATAGACACAAATTCATACCCCAATAAACTTGAGATAATAAACCACTTCACGGTTTACGACGCCATCTTGGATAGGTGGAAAGTTGCTAAGAGACCGTTTTGTTTACTTCCGGAATTTTACATGGCGGCAATGGGGACATAGAAACATTGTAAAGCCTATTTGTATGACCAACTGAGGAATATATCACCATTTGTGTTTTTTATTTATAGACAGAGGTAAAAAGTGTTCCGTAGTATGCTTTGTAGTTTAAAAAAAGAATTTTACAAACGAAAATTAAATACAACTAAATGGGCGTGGTTTTTTGTAATAGGATCTACACAATTAAAACCTTTTTTCTAAAAATATATTGACATTGGCATACGATGAAACGTTGTCTAAACTCACCACAAGAAACAGGGGCCTAACTATGACAGATCTGCAAAAAGATACCCCAAATAAATAAGAAATCAACGTAATAAAAAAGAAAATCCCTATACAAGCACAAGACAAATTTCAAAACAAAGCAATATTATCAACATTACATGAAACAAAAATGACATTTCCACAATATTACAATCTTGAATGGACAGATATGAAAAGGGAGATGTGGTATGATTGTCAAATGAGACATGCATCTTATAATCACCAAAGAACAACAAGTTCAACATCTACATGTATAGGTCGCCATATGGCTGTCTACAATGAACCAGAATCCATATCTAATATCAAGCTGTAAAATGATCCCCACCCCCGAAAAAAATACTGAATCTATTCACAAATCTGTTACTCTAAGGGTGTGACCATTTGATTTCCAGTGTGGAGGTGGCAGAACAATATGGAAATAAATTTTCAGCCCTCGTAAAAAAGAAACAAATATTAATGCCAAAATCAGGTTGCGAAAAATATTCAGATCATCGGCAAGAAATGCTAGAAAATTTCTGGTGCTTCCCTAGGTTTCCATCACTTAAAATAAATAACTGTGCTCCAAAACAATATCATTCCCTCTCAAGAAATTCATATGGTCATTCCCATAATATGCAATTGGACAAAATTTTTCTTGTCGGTAAGAAAATCAGTCATAGGTCACAATGAAGTCTTTTTTCAGGTTCAAGATGCAGTTTATCCTATTCCTGCTTGTATGTTCTGCTTTGGCTTTGCTTTCTAACAATACTAACACGCCCTGCTTCTAACTATATATTTAGCACGCGTGGAGGTAACCGTTGCTCAGTAGGATGTTGCAATACGACAGACGCAACCCAAGTATAATTTTAATCCGATCCAATGTTAAGAATTTACAATTTCACGGATTACCTAAATATCCAAAACTGTTTAAAATTTGGCACACAAAAATTAAGCAAGGTAGATTAGAATGTGTGCCTTCTAAACATGCAAAAGTATGCTCCAACCACTTTGAAGATAATGAAAGAACATAAAGGTGTAACATATCAACACTTTTTTGACTGAGAGTGACTTAATGGCACATTCTTCCCCAAGTAAAAGGAATTCAAAGGTTAGGTATCCAATACCGACATCTAGTTCCAAGAAAAGAAAAGTTGAATCCATGGAAATTGAGACAAATGAATTAACTTCAGAATTCTCTATGTCATTAGCATCAATGCAGGGACAGTGATTTAAGGTTTTACACAAGGTTGCCCAATACAAATGTTTTAAAGGCATTATATGATTATCATCAGAGCAAGGTATGCAACATGCAATATTGGAAACGGCCTAGACAAACAATTTCTGAAGTACCTATTAGGTATTCAGTTGATGATAATCATGATAATGAAACAAATTATGTAAAGCCTGGTCCATCTAGAAAGTTAAATTTGGATCTAGAGCTTATTGGTAATGATGAGACTCAGACTAGGTCTCCTTGTTCATGACTTGACCTTCCGGTTAAAAGTTTCTGATTCCTTCGTAAGCTCTAAATTTATTACGTGGATCAAGTTAATGAGGCACGAGCTAGCTCATTTAATGATATGGCCATCTAAAAGAGTGGTGTAGGAAAATATGCCTGCATGCTTTCAAATGTTATATCCACATTTTAGATGTATCATTGATTGTACAGAGGTGTTTATTGAAACGCCATCATCATTGGACATACAAGCCATGTCTGAATATAAACATCACTGTACAATCAAATTTCTTGTTTCCATCATCCCTAATGGAGTGATAAATTATGTTTCAAACGCTACGGTTGCCGTGCTTCTGATAAGTTTATATTCAATAACTGTGATTTCCTCAATTTTATTGAGCCGCATGATCATGTTATAACCGAAAAGGGTTTTAAAGTAAAAGAGGACCTAATGACAGACCAAGCGAGACTTGATATACCTCCAAGTACAATAGGAATGGCAACTTACAAATGTCGTCATCAGCTGTTTGTGAAACCTCCTCCATTGCAAATGTTAGAATATATGTAGAGCAGACCATATGACGTCTCAAGACTTTTCGCTTTTTGAAAAATGAACTGCCATAACATGTCTACCTGTTTGTGACGATGTTGTTATTGTTACATGTGGTCTTTGCAACACATGCAACATGCTAGAGTCTTTATGCTGCTAGAATATTTTAGCTTTATATGCTTATCTGCAAGATAATACTTGTACACGTATATAAATGAAAAAAACTAAGGCCATAATAATTCCTATATTCTAATCCAACTTTTTTCAATATTAAGGGCAGGTGGTGAATTATATTTTTTATCATTTTTCGTTGAAAAATGCTGTCGATTTGAAAGAAATTGCCAACGTTTGGCAAAGAGTCAAAACAAAAATTTTTGGGACAGGTGAAAAAATTGAGTTTGGAGGGGATGAGAATCTAGGATATTTTTTATAATGGCCTAATAGAAACTAAAATAATTTTTAAAATCTAAAGTATTCATGGAAAGGGGTAGTTTTGGGTAAATAAAATTGAAGCATCTCCCTGTCCTTAAAGTTTGAGATACTTGAAAGGACAAATTAGTAACAATTTGCTTGTTTAAATTGACGGTAGAAGTTCTTTTTAATGTATTAATATATTTATAATATATTTAATTCTAAACTAATACAAACTAACTGTAAAAGTGGGGTTATTATATGCATATTCCAGGTTTTAACAATTTTCTAGTTTCAAATATTCGAATTACAGAATTCCATGAGGAAACTACCTTACATATATTTATTTAATAAGATGAAAGAAACAAGTAAATTAAATCTACCACTGTGATTTTTATATGGAACTTGGTAGAATAAAGTGCTATTCTCCAAAAGTAACTGTTGACGTCATAAATGAATTTTATATGCACCATATTTTGTCAATTTAAAAATGTTGACATTTTCTCTTTGTTTCTTGTATAGTTATTAACCAAACTACACATTTGCATGTTTATTTTTATAACATGGTTATTTATTCTTTGCAAAAACTTTTAGAGAAGTTCAAGTTTTAAATGGTTTATATCATGTTAAAATAAATTATTGAAACATTACTTTATGCGGTAATTTTATTGCTGTTCTGCGTGAAAACCATCAAACTATTCAAGGTAAATTCAGCATTTAAGAAATCAAATATCATCTGTTTCAGAAGCACTTTGTAGACAGGCTTGACAAACCCAAGCATCCTCTTTTATTTCACTTTGAATCCCACAACATCGCCAGTGATGCCACAGATCACAGAACTCACATTACATACTGTTGTCACTTTCAATACTTATCTCACATGCTGGACAAAAAGTAATGCTTTTTCCGATTAAATAAAGAACAATATAGGAGCTAAAGATGTTACAAAGCTTTTCTTGTAGCTCAATCCAAAATTCTGGATTGTAACCAACTGTCAACAGGACAGATTCCCTTGGAGACCATACTTAAAAATGTTTGCTTGAAACCTGAGACTGCCATTTGTGACTGAACCTGAAAATAGTACTTATGGTTCTTGCTCAAGTGGAATTGGTCTGTGGTTTCATGTCGTTCCAAATAATCAAGTTGTTCCAATCTGAGATTACAGATTTTCCCGACATTATTGATGGACATCTAATTTCCAAACAGCACTTTTTACTTTAAAA
>JAULBM010072188.1:0-10046 GCA_032357055.1 Geukensia granosissima | reverse complement strand
ACCTAAATGGTGTTGTGATAGAAACTATCTCTATTTATTTTATTTATGTACAAGTATTTTTTTTAAACAATTTTCTCATTAGGCCGAATAAACTTAATTACTAGATTTTCATCTACATCTTGAAATAAAAGTGGGGTGGGTGGAAGGATTTTACTTTTTAATTATTATTTTTATCTCACAGATATTTCATTCAAACAACCTTATAAGATAATTTAATGTATATTATTTGTGCTTAACTTTGCAAAGGTATGCAGTAAAATTTATTAAACCTAGAGCAGACTAGAATTTGACACAGAAATTCATGGAATTGTGACTATTAACAAAAAACTGACCCGCCCCAAATTTTTTTATTTTGTCAACTTTTTTAGGGGCGGGTGGGGATGAAAATCTAGCAATTGTTTTTAATTAGCCTTATTTCACGGTATCTGTTTTCTTCATCTCATGGTTTGATAAAATTTTTTGGAAATACTGTTATTTTAATTGTACAGAGGTAGTCCCTTTCTTATGAGGCAATAAAATTTTCATGGAAACATGGCTTTTTTTGACCACATGCAATTTTGAAGGGGGATCACTTAATAGTTAATTATCTCATTTGAAATCTTCCTTTTTTTTTAATCTATTAACTGCCTCATGGTGTAATGGTTAGCATGCTTGCCTCTAGTGTGGAAGGTCATGGGTTCTATCCCCGGCTAGATCAAACCAAAGACATTAAAATTGGTGAATGCTGCTTCTTGCTAAGCATGCAGCATTTAGGAGAATGAGCAAAGACTGGTCAGTCCAAAGTCAGATAATGTGTCTGGGTAAAGTAGCATGTCCTCCTGTAGAAGTCTCAATTGGACTGTCATTTGGTGGATTGCTCTCTAATGGACACTTATGCCACATTTCCTATTTTTATACTTCCTGCAGACTGTTCTTTTGTGAGGTAGCACGTTAAAAATCTGGCTCAGTGCATCAGTCTAGTACAAAGTAGGATTCATTGCATGATTATGCATGGAATATTTGCCGTTAGACTTTAAGATATACTCAATCAGTCAATCAATCTAAACCTATTAAATTATATATAATTTTAAAAAACTCAGTCGAAGTGACTTATAGTAAACTCACCTTACTGACTGTAAAAGCTCATTAGTTGTGTAAGGATAACAGTCTAAAATCAACTTCCTCAAATAACTACAATAAAATGTCAAAAATAATTCAAAGTAATATTCTTTTGAAATATTGTTAAATAAACCTAATTGACGCTTAGAATATGTCTAAAAATTAAAACTGGAACTTTCTAAATTTTTTGATTTGAGTATATGCAAATTTAGGATACATTTCTGCATTTGGTAGTGTTGTTGACTGATAATAAATATGGCAATAATTTCTGAATTTACAGTAACTTCTTGATAATGTTCAGTAATCAATACTCTCCCATATATCTTACCAAGGTATAAAAGCATTTAGAGTTTTAGGTTTTAGCAGTCTGTTTTTCAGTAGATATTCTATCAGCTTTTGAGCAAGATCCTCTGCCACTCCTGATAGTGACCTGATTTGATTCGCAGGGTCATTGAGACGATTTGATATGTGATTCATACAGAGGTTGAGTAGTGAGCTGACTTGATGTGTGACAGGATGGTGTGGCCCTGAAGACTGACTGGGTCCTGGTTTGTCCTGCTGAGGTGACTGGTATCTTTGTCTAGCCTTTTCAGCTAAAATGATCAAGTTGAACATAAATATGAATTAAAATATTTTAAAGGTTTAAACTTGCCTTTTTACCCAGAATTTATAAACATATAAAAATAATAAAGGTATAGACTTGCCTTTTCGGAAAAGAAATGAAAACAAAAATACAAATTGTAAACTTTGTAAAATTGAAAACACTTCAGATTTTGAGACAGAAGAAATACAGAAACTTATATATTAGGAGAGAAAATTTATTTCTGTTGCCATGTAATCTCCAGGTTGTTCACCCTCTTTCTATTGTGTCTATCATAACTAACATTGGCAATAAAAATATACCCAACAAAGAGTATCAAAATGTGTGGAAATATTTTTATTTTTAATGTGTAGTAAAGAGCATTTGCACCTACTAAGAGGATAAATTGATATATTTACCAGCAAGTTCTTTGGCAGGTCTACTGTGATGAGCCACATCATGATCTGGATGTCCATCCCCTAACCTCTGTCCAACACCTTCAAATGCTTGACCGCCCATACCCATTCCTCCACCTGTGAATCAACACAAGTACAATATAGTTTCAATAAAGAAATTCGAAAAAAGCATTGAAATTCTACTTAAAACATGGTAAAGTCCTCAAAGCAATGAAGTAAAATGCTAAAAAGAGTAAAATGTATGGTCATTTGATAGTATTGAAATAAGTACTATGGTTCTTTGACAGCAATACATTCAACATTAATGCAATGGAACTGAAATCTAAGCTAAAATCTTAACCTTTCCTTCATAATACATTAGGAAAGAACTACTTTTTTGGGGTTCCAATTTTCATAAAATTTGTGGATCAGTAAAAGTATCCAAAGTAATATATATTTTTCTTTTGAATTTCGTTAAGACTACACTAGTCAGTGATATTTTTTCTAGCCATGAAAATTGGTATCTACCAATAAAAGTACTTTCACGATATTAAATCTTTGCCCTAATTTTTACCTTTTTAACTTGAGGCATCTAACCTTGACTATCAACTTTCAAGTAAATTTAGTTTGTATCAGTGAAAGTTAGAATGAAAGATATTAATTTTTTTGTAAACTGCTGATTTTTATTGCCATGATACACTTACCAAAACCAGGATGTCCCCCTGCAGCATGTCCAAAACCAGGATGGCCTCCAGCAGCATGTCCAAACCCAGGAAAACCAGGACCAAAACCAGGCACAGGAATATCCTGCAGAGCCTGAGGAAATCCAGGAGGCTCCTCATCACTTTCCTCGCTGTCCTCTATCTCATTGTCAGCCTGGATATTTTCTTCCTCCTCTACTTGGTTTTCAACTGTTAATAGTATTTTTTTATAATATCTTTTAGATCAATAAATCTTACTCAACATCCAAGGTCTAAGCTTCAAATAATTGGTCCAAAGACTTCCATGTTTGCTTTCAGGTTGTTTTGCAATATAAAAAAGATATCAAATACCTTTAAATATTAGTGTTTTTTGCATATTATCAATTAAAATATGGACATCTGTCATTTATTCGGTGCCAAAAAGCTCATCATAAGCAGAAATAAGCCCCTATTGATGAAGGACTTATGGAGACCTCAAGATTGTTATATTTTTCTCAGCTTCTAACTGTGATGTAATGTTGGTTGTCTTACATTCATTCAACTTTTTAAATTTTTACTTCTTTTCTGAACTGTAGAAATAAATCTGCCCTCCCTCTGCCTAAATCGTTAACGCTTAAATCACCTTCTGATCACTGAATTTGAATACTGTGTAAAAATTTTCTAATCAAAACAATCTGCAATTCTTCATATAACTATTTTGCTAAAATACTCACTATCTAATCTGTGACCTTGACCCCAATTTACATTACTACTTGATTCCATGGCAACATCTTCAACAGGGTCTGGTACATTCTGTTCCTGGGTGCTTATAAAATCCTCTAGAAATATCAGTTTATTGTCAAGTTAAAATAGTGTAAAATTTTAGACTATTTAACTGTACTGACTGTTTTGTTGTTTCATTAAGACAAATGCATAATGTTTCAAAAACTAACAACACTGCATCTGTACCTATGTCTTGCTTTCTGGAATTAGCAGCAGGCTAGACAAAGAATAAAATGTAGGAGTGGTTCAAGTCACATGCCTATAAAAAGAATTCAACCTTTTTGAGCCCTTTGTTCCAATATCAATAATCCAAGATTGTACTTCACATTTAAAGTCCATAGCAACCATTATATAACAAAATTAAAAGGAGTTTAAGTCACATTGCTGAAAAAGTATTTAACCTTTTCGAGAATTTTTTGGAACTTGGAGACATGTGTTACTAAAATTAAAATTCTAAAACCTTATTTCGTGGGTACCCACAAAACTAGTTTAACCCCACCACATACCCATGTGCCTGTCCCAAGTCTGGAATTGTGGTAATAGATTTGTCTTTGTGTAAAATGTTTTGCTGCATGTACATTTTTGATAATATTCAGGTAAAAGCAAAATTATTTTATATATGCTCAATTTTTCATTTCGGACGATTTCAAGATTTCCATAAGGAGTGGCATTCCACCCTTGTTAAAGGCTTTGTGGGGACCTCATGGTTGGAGTGCAGTCTCTCTGACATTTACCCCATATCTTTTAATTTTCATATTGTAGTATTTTAAAAATGCTTAATGCTATCATTCTGTTAGAAAATTAAAACTGTTACTCAGGAAAAAATGTGATGACCAAAAGAAAAAAAAATACAAGGATAATTTTCAAGGCCTAATAATACTCTAATTCTTTTAACTCTAATCTTAATAAATTTTATCAGTTTTTAATTTAGCCCAATGTCAAACTTAGTTCAGACAAGTTAATATTTTGCAGAATTCTAATAGGTTTTATACATGTTGAAAAAGATACTAAAAACCCCATATTTGGCCCAAATTTTAGATTTTGTGACATAGCAAAAATCTAATATTGCATTGCAGTTCAATAACCATTTTTTAATATTTTATTACTTATTCATGTATAATTCACATCATTTTGGCAAATTAATAGTCACACTTTTGACTGTTTCAACATATATTTTCTGTAAAATTACCCAATTTAAGCTGTTTTGTTCAAACTATTTGAAAGCACAAAAACAACGAGAAGAAACTTTAACAAAACATTTGTATTTGATAGATCTTTAATAGTACAAGATTTGGTTTTGTGGTTTTTGGTGCAATATTGTATTAATTTAACCAATTTTTCACATTAAAGGAGGTTTGGGGTCTAAATAAAAAACGATAGGATTTTTTTCTACGTTGTCAAAAGATAACCTATATTGTGCTATTCAAATAATTACAATCAAATGTTTATGTCACCGAACTTGTTTTCAAGCAATGGCTAGTGCAGAATCCTACATTTTCTGCTGATTATATAGGAAAAAACTACTTTTTTCTCAATATATAGTACATAAAACGATAGAATTCTAATATAAAATAGGAAAAGATAGCCTTTACCATATATTATCAGAAAATAAAAAGGAAAATTATGATCACCGGTCTCATTTTCTTGCTACATTAATAAATCTATACTCCTTTATAAAATTATGTCATTGGAGTTACCTCCCCTGGCAACATTCAATTCCTTCATATGTTAAAAAGCTCTTTATTCTCTTTGAATGCATAAAAAACGAATATGTCATTAGAAATAGAATTACAGTATGATTATTCAGTTTTAATTTCGTAACAGTATTTTGTTCCGTGAAATAATATTTGCAATTATAGAAAAAGTCAACACCACAAGTTTGCAATCCAAGATGGCGGAAGACACCCAAACCTCCTTATCGCACTTAGTAAGTGCCTTTTGACTGTTGTCGAACAAATTAAAGTAAAAAACTATTGGATCTATTTTTATAGACTTTTTTCAATACAAATGATGTAAAACTATAGATATTCAATTTTAAGCCAAATTCTTGGGTTAAAAATGTGGCTGAAGCCCCTTGATGTTTGTTGATATTGATAGTTTGGATCTAGCAGTCAAAAAGGTTTTGATGCAGAATGTTTCATGAAAGTTGAACTTTGTTTGCTGGAGATCAGATTACTCAAACATCATGGACGGATAGTCCCAATAATTTTTATACTTGATCTAACTCAATAAAATCCCTGTTTCTTGAACTATGTTGGTTTGAACTCTCCGACTAATGTTTCAATCCCTTACTTAATAAAACAGTTCAATTTTTAAGGCCAGACTTGAACTTTCCTGTAAAATTAATCACGACCTGTCAAACAGTTAATTCATTACAAAAACTTATGATTTGAGTGTGACACTGATTGACAATCATTAGATAATTTTTTTTAACATGAAATTAGTGAAGACTGATGATTAACTTAATTTGTTGTTACTGAATTTGGTAAACAATTTCCATTGTATAAACAAAACATTTAGAAGCTCAAAAGTCATTTTCTTGATTCTGAGGCTATTCTAAATACTGGAGTTCAGGTACCAGTAGGGAAATATTTCCAAATTGTGATGGCTCAAACTGTTTTTCCTGGTATCTTTGAGTTCAAGCCATTGAGGTTTGACTCTATTTCCAAATTATGAAATCATTGATCTGTAATTTGTGCAAACCAGACATGCTATATAATGATTGTTTTTTTTATGCATGCCTTTATTCATTAGAATAGTAACAACTAGTTGCAATGAAAAAAAGAAATGCATATGTGGTGAAAGGGTTCAATGCTATGCTAAAATGTCATAACATTTTCAATACAATTTATCAAAGACATTTCAACTTACATTTCAGCAATAGTTCTGCATTAACCTAACAAATATTCTACTAAATTAGCAAATATTTTTGTGAAGATATATGTAAATTACTAATTTTATGACTTGTGAATTCATTTACATTTCTTCAAATGTCATAAATGCATTTCAATTTAGGTTTGAAATAAAATTGCAATAATTACTTTCCTAGTCTAAGCTTAGTTTTAAGAACAGAAACAGAACAACGTACATGTTCTTGACTTAATTGATTATATTTACATTCTTATTTGAATAAACCTGTACAAGATTTCAATTTAATTGTTATTATTATGATTGTGTGCATTTAATGATGCAATAATTGTGGTCATTATCCAGATCAAATAAAACTGACAGCATTATTTGCTCTCTACAAATACCTGGGTTTCCAGACACGGCCTGTTCTATTTCTTTTTTCTGTACCACCAATGAACCTGACGGGGTTAGACCTAACTCTTGTAATGTTTTATCCATATCTACTTCTGTATACTCTCTACGAGGAAATGGCTGCAAATAAATTATAATGAAATATTTTATCTTACACACTTTCTGTACATAGCTTAAACATGCCATTTTATTTGTTCTATTTAGAAAGAAATGATCCACATCTTTTCTGGATTGTGTACTGCATAAGTTCTCGTTAAAATTTTGCCTTTAGTTCACTTAATTTCCATTGGCCAAGTTCTTAAAAAAATAGTGCCTCGCATTTTGTTCTTTTATCAAACAAATTGAGACAAAATGGAAAAACAACCAATGAAAATGCCTTAATTACACTTCATACAAAGGGCTTTTCTGGATTAACCCTCATCAGGTACATTCAGGATCAAACATTGGAAAACAGGGAGTTACCTGCAGGTTCATGGAGATTAGCCTACCATATTATGGTAATTTTGTGGTCAAACTATAAATATAAGAATTAACAATGTTGGAAAGGTGTAAATTGTATCTTTCCAACATACATTGCAGTACCTAAAAGAAATATGAACATATTACTCAATCACAGGGAAGCTTTTTAAGACCTCCACGAAAGGCCATCCATTCTAGATTGAAACTTCAGTTTCGCATAACATGTTTTGTTCAAAAGTGTTGAATTCTTATTTTAAGCATATAAGTTGAACTCCTTTTACCTATCCAAGTTATCAGTTTTGATTTTATTATAAAATAGTTGCTGTTAGTCTGTATATGCACAAGCTTTTTGATTCTAGTCCAGGGGGTCAGGTCCAGAGGGTAAAACAAGGAGCCTCAAAAGAGTCAAAAACTTATTCCAGAAATGTGACTGACATTCTTTATAAAAATAATGGATGAAGAAATATCTGAGAGACAGCAAAAAGTATAAGTGGGAAAGTGTGGGGGATTGAATTGTCCTACACAGCAAATTAATTCTCTCAGTCAGAATGTAAAGTTTACATTAAGGGGGGTGGAAAGTTCTTTAAATTCTATACAGGAAATTAAGGCTCTCAAATGGACAGAACAATACATGTCAGAAAAGCAATGATGATAGTGTGATTTGAAAAAGGCTGAAAATGACTTGTAGATTTAAAAAACTTAGTATTGATTCTTCCCATGAAGACATGTGTCGCGTACTTTCTATTTACTGCATATGGCAAACTTTTAAGGTAACAGGTATAAATTTATGGTAAATACTACATCCTTTGATAAAACATGACTCATAAGGCTGTTCTTAGTTTCCTAAAATGTGAGGTGAAATAGTTGTATTGAACCTATCGATATATAAGTTGTGAGGAGTAGCAGTTATATATTATTTCCCCCCCCACTTATCCAGCATATTGCCAGTCAAAAATGCAGTGATAATGATAGAAAAATAATGTAGGAGGTGCAATACTACACCTTTTGATAAATTTTGTTTAATATCTGTCAAGTGGTTATGGAGGAGTTGGAGATAAGAAATGGTTCCCCCTTTTATCACTGCTTTTTACCAGTCAAAATAGCAGCCAAAGGAGTTAAGCCCCATATTTGACCCAAATTTTCGATTTTGTGACTCAATAATAAGTTGTTGTGAAAAAGCTGTTTAATAATCATCATTTAATAATTCATTACTATTTCTTGTATACTTTTCGTTATTTCAATAAAATGAAAGGGCATATCTGACTATATTACACAAAAATTTAACATTTTCGGTAAAAATACTCAATTTTTGGAGGTGTTTTGTTCAAAACAGATATAATCACACAAAAACATCATGAAGATATTTTAACCAAACATTTGAACTTGATAGATCTTTAATTGTGCAAAGTTTGGTTGTGATGTTTTTGTGCGATCTATATTAAAACCCACAAAATAGTCTCAAATATTGCATCAAATTAATAAATTTCTTAGTATTTTCACTTTTAAAGAATTTTCTATGTGTCATGTGACCATTGCAAAACTAATTAAACTAATAAATTATGTTGGATTTCTTTATATAGACATTATTCAATACAAAAAATGTAAAACAATAGATATTAGCCAAATTCTTGGGCCAAAAATGGGCCTTTAAAAACGACCCTCGTCATTTATAAAACTCCTATCACCAAGTAAGAAATTCAACTTCTTTCCTTTAAATAACTTTACAGTGAAAAAATCTCATTGAAATCACAAAGGTTTCACATTTTTCTGGCAATATTGATTTTTAAAATTTTTTTTTTTGGAACCAACAAATTGTTTGTGAGCTGTTATATAGGTACATGTTTAGTCAGTACATTCATGTTTTGCAACTTCAAAGAGTTTTCCCTTCAATGGAAACAATTTTAGACTTCATTTTCAATTATTGACACAGATTTCTAGCATGGAAACACCATATGCATAATGAAAATCTCAAATCTGGTGTCAATGAAACAGCCATGCAAAAGGTATAAAATACAATCATCTACATGTTACACAAGGGCCATCAACAATAGATGACGATCCATACCATATTACAAAATTTCTTTAAATAAAAGAAGTAAATTGTGATTTTTTTCTTTAAACAGAATACATAATTTTGACAGGATTTGAGAAACAAAGAACACAATTTACAAACCTTTCTGGACAGCCCACTATAATAAATAAAATCTTCTAAAAATACCAGGACATTAAGAGCATCTTGTGACAAGTCTCCTGACTTAGCACTGAAAAATAAAAACAAATATTGAATACATGTATTTGTTTAGAATTAAAATTTTCAAACAGCATCAAATATTAAATTTGTCACAGATTTATAAATGATTTATTTTTAAGTAGCAGTCTATAAAAATCATGCAATGACAATGGTGAAGTGATACATGGTGTGGAAAAGCTGACCAATTTGTAGCTGATTTTTCAGACTTAATACCTCCTATGATAACACAGTTACAGTCGATTCTCAGTCAAGGTTTGTAATTTTGAGATAATTATACATTTATACCTCTAAGAAATCAACTAAATCACTCCTGCAAATGGTCATTTCCATGTACATCCTATGCTATTTTTATCTCAAAAGTACAAGGCTCAAATAAAGACAGGTTTTGTATACAGGAACAGTCTCTGACCTTAAAACAAGTTGAAGTTCGGTGGGTTTTTGATGAATCACCTCCTGCATGATTTTTATATGGACTAGTACTGAAAACTAGAGGCTCCAAGGAGCCTGTAATCGCTCACCTGACTCAAAGTTGTTTTGGC
>JAULBM010072177.1:0-10046 GCA_032357055.1 Geukensia granosissima | reverse complement strand
TCAGAGTCAACTCCCCAGTTCAGCCAAAACAAAAGGCTAACTATATAACAATATCTACAATGGGAAGCAATCCCATTACAACTCTACTGATAAAGTGCTGTAGTTGCATCCCATGTAAATCGCATTCAGACTAGACACATTAATAGTGTACACCTTTCTTTTCAATTAGTTTAATTCTATAAAGAAGTTCATACGGAAGAAAGAAAGTACCAAGGACATAAACCTTCTGGAAGTTAGGTCGTTGCATAAGAAATATCTCGTCAATAAAACCTTTGTCTCTGGACCTGATTAGTCCTTAAAAATGTTTTAAATAACATACTGAAAACCTGGAAACGGAGATGTTCCATGTGGCTTGTTTAAACCAAAGAAATTCTTGAAGAAATCGCTCAAATTCATCTCTAAACACTGCCAGATTTTCTAGAAAATTGACGAGAAACGTAATAAACAAGTCGTCTGCACACGCCTGCGTACTTTGTTCTCATTTATTTCCGCTTTGGGAGAAATTATTTTTAAACATTTCAATATTTGGCAAATAAAAACATCGAAATTATAATTATTTATTTATTTTTTTCAGAGAATTTTTAAAAACTTAAGTAACAGATGTCGATAGGAATGAATGTAAACAAAAAATCAATAAAATAATCACGAAACGCTCCCTTGGAAAAATGAATGGGTGGTTAAAAAGTCACATGACTTCTGATTATTTATTTGACAGCACCGGTAAGCACGTGAAATTATTAATTGTGTAAAAGGTCTATTAACTTTGTTTTTGTAACGACACTATGACAAGCGAGGACTACCGTACGAAAGCCACACAGGTGGCCGATGAGCTTCAACAGTATTTGAATAATACAGAAAAATACAAATGGGAAGTGGCCAAAGAGACAGTATGTATATTTGCATTATGTTAAATATTTGTATTGCTTAACCCTTATGGGTTTATTTTGCAATAAATAAATAAATATATTAATTATTTGATTGTGCAGAAATTATAAATAGATTATAACACTGATTCACGTATATTCACATTTAAATTATGTATATTTTTGTTAATTAACACATGTAATTAAATCACATTCTCTTTTATTTCATTTTTATAATAGAATCCATTTATAAAAAACAGTGACATGTAAAAATTGAAATATTTGTTTCTTCAGATTTCATAGCATAATAAAATTAATTGAATACTTAATTTCATTTTATACAAGTACTGATTGCTGAATAGCAAATACATTGAGCCAAGAATGGGGCAAATGATTTCAGAAATATGAATGAGTTCTAAATAAATGTATATTCATAAAAAATCCACAAAAATTATTTGTTAAATCTGTATTATTGCGGGCAATTTTCAAAAATGACCTAAAAGATTAGGATAGCTACTGATAATAACTAAAAAATAAATGGTATATACATTTAGAGAAAAATGTAATATTCATATAGGGATATAGACTGTCATACTGTCCCTGATAAATTAAATATGAATAATACATAAGTTTTCCCAACCCAGAATCTTCCAGTCCAAGTAAATGTCTGTTATATCCAATTTGGGATAGCTTGTGTTTTGGTATGTCTCGTTGGCCTTAGAGATGGTTGGTTTCACATTCATGCTATTAACAGAAAGCAGAAGTGTTGAACATTACAGAACTACACTTGCATATCATGGTTTAAACAGGTTGGGGAAGATCCTCATTTATGGATATTGTCCCTGCAAATGGGTGTAATACCCAAAATTGGGAATATATTTACAATGATAGATAAAAATATTTTTGAATTCATGATACTTTTTACCATGGCACAAATATTCATGTTAATAGCAAAATCTTTCACTTTACAACCATTATTCAATCTTTAAGTTTAAGTACTGAAAATAACCTGCAGATATTCAATAGATTGAAGGTTATTATCTCATATCTAGAATTATAAATCAGTCATGGTTTCTTCAGACAAAATTCAGTTTTTGATATATGAATATTTGAGCCATGATAAAAAGTATCCTGAAATCCAAAAACTGTAAATATATACCACATTTTGACTAGTACCTATATTTGAGCATCTTCCTCAACATGTTAAAGTAGTACAGTTCAAAAAAGATGTCACTATGATTATTCACTGTAATAGTTGTACAAGATATTTTTTTTCCTAACACATATCATCCATTTTTCTTTGTATTTAGTTCAGTTACTGCCATCAATCTTTACGCACATTTTAGTAGAAAAATATGTTGAACAGAAAAAAAATTACAGCAATACACCCAAGAAAGAGGTACCACTATCATATATAGTGAATTTTTAGAGTAACATATGGAACGCCTGTTCTGTACTGTAGCTTCTTTTTTCATTATATTTGAAATTTTTTTTAAATGTCTGTGAGAATACTTGCAGTAGAAATTTTTTGAGTTCTTTCCATTCCTGAAAAAGTTAATTTCTAATTTTTTTTCTTCATTTCTTAGTGTTTTGCATGATTTCTTGTTGTCTAGATAGAGTTTTTTCATCGGCTTATTTTCATTCTAGTTCTCAATATAATAAAATATTTGCTAATACTATATTGTAAGATAACCATATTGATGCACCAATTACAGAATTTTTGCTTAAAATCAAAAAGCAAATAATAATCCAGTTCCTCAGTCTCATGCAAATTTTTTTAGAGTACTTGAAACCCCTGCTTACCATATGACTGAAGATGATCATTATTACCAGCTGAATTTTTTGTGAACTTGAAAACAATTTTTCATATTGTCTGTATTTACCAGTTGCAATTTAAAATGTCTTACTTATTGGTTGTTCATTTTATTTTCACATGAATGTACTCAATGCATGAAAACTAAAATCAAATCAAATCAAAATCCAGTGCTTTGTTTATGGAAATACTTGAAGCTTTTAATGTTAATGAATTTGGTTTTAGTTTTTTCTGATACCGGTTAATCTAAGCAAGATTTTAAATTTTGATGAGTTTTATGAAAATTACAATTTTGATACATGTCATGATCATTCCGAAAGAAAAAAATAGAGTCCATTAGTTGCAGTTTATATTTAAGGTGAAGCCTTTGTAAATTGTGACCATTTGCTTTAAATTAAAAAAAAATTTCTGCAAAAAATAACCAGGGCATTTGTAATATTGCACCACATGGGACATTCCAGACATTACTCATACATGTAGCTATACCGAGCTACTTCACTGTACTAAATATTGCAGCAAAGTCAAGAAGCTGTTCCTCCCACTCGTTCAATTATTATGCTCTTTGTGTATTTAAGAAGACTGAAAGTATTTCATTTCATGGTGTTTGTCATATTTTACATGCATGAACTCTTCTTTATTAAGGTTTAAAAATGCATTAAATTTTTGCATGAATGGATAAGTTGCCCTTTAATAGATAAACTTATGAAATATTTGTATGTCTAGACCAATATACTTGTCTGAGAAGCTATGTGCTAAATGTTTATTGACAAAATGTTTCCAAATTGATTATTATTTAATACAAATTTGAGTATTTGACATTTTAAGATGTATACACATGAACTAATGTCAAAACCAGAATTTGTTAAATGCAAAATGATAAAAATTCATGGCTTCATAAAATTTGTGCACTTTTTCAGATCAATACAATGTATATTGCATTTGCACACATTTCCCTTACATTTGTGCATATTTTTTGCTGATTACATTATATTTTATGAGGAAAGATAGCTGAGTCTTAAAATAGGAGATGTTGCCTTTTTGTTCATGAAACAGCCATCCACCAAATGACAGTAAAATTTAAACTTCTTCAGGTCCCATTAATGCATTAGTTTTATTTCAACAAAAAATAATAAATGAAAATGAACTTCCTTACCTGATTGTGAATATATATAATTAGGGGGTGGGTCAGGCAGTTGAAATTTATTAATGTCCTGAACAGCAGATAAAGTGCTTCGGTTTGACCATATAATTATGTAGTGAGGGGTTTAAAAGTTATTAACATCCTTAACCTTAATACAGCATATTTAATGCTCTCAGTTGGGCAGCCTTTTTATTGAAAATACAGTACATGATTTTTTTTTATATTAACCCATAATAGATACCTATATCAATAAACATGGACTTTTTTAATAAATGAGACTAAATGCAGGATTATGGGTGTTTTTTCAGTCTTATGTACAGGTACATGTACCTGTTGCTATTTGTCATCTACAGTGAAATCCTGTCTAAACTGAACAGTGAGAAAACCAAAAACCTGTCTTAACCAGACTGATTTTTAAATCCCTTTATACAAGTTTTTTCATTTGTTTTCAAACTGCCTAAACAGAACACCTGTCTAAACCGTACATTTCTTAAAGTCCAAAAGAGGTTCGGTATAAACAGGTTTCACTGTATATAACCTAGAACTGTACAGTGTCTCTTTGCACTAATTGATATTATGAATTACAATCATATTATAAATGTTGGCCCAATTTAAAGTGTTTGACATTTTGTATCTTGATAGATTAAAAGAAGCCACAAAAGCCTCATAAATAGTTAAATAGCTTTAGACAAAGTACTTGAAAATAAGATTATCATGAAATATTGAGTTACTGTTTCCCTTTTTGGAACACCCAAAATAGATGAAGCATTCCAGATATAGGTTTAGTAAATTAGTGAAATCTTTTATCCAAATTAAATGTGGGATGATTTAGATTTAAAGTGTTAATGAGAAAGTGATGGGAATCAGATTTTGAGTGAGCAGGGGGATAGATGTGAATCTGGAAGTTGGATGCAAATCTGTTTGTTATGCTGCAAGCTAAATTTCTTTGAATTTGTCAGTTTTGAGTTCCCTCCTTTTTAATTCATCAAAGACTTTGAATATAATTTTTAAAAATGTCCATGAATACAGACCGATCTACAAAAGTTGGTCTCTTTAAATGTAAGTTTTTGTATGAATGCTTGATTTTTGTTCCCAGAATTATCATTGTTAACTTGGCAAAGATGGTCTGTATATTCTAATTTCTTTAAAGTCCAATCCTAAGATAATTCTAAGTCTAAAAAATATTGTATATTTCTGGTTAATTTTATGGGTTCCAAATTAAAGTTGTTTCTAAAAACGATGCACTCCAAAAACATTCCCTTAACAGTTTTGAAAATTGTACATGGTACCAGTATACCGGGTATATATACCCTTACATACTTTTGGTGATAAATTTTGTGAAGTCAAAACTGTGTAGAGACTACAGAGGCCACCTTTGAATCACAGAAAAAAATAACATTATGAGAAAAATATTTTTGTAAAAAATGTAATATAATATGAAATGAAAAAAGTTATGACCTTCAATTTTTTGATATTTCACAAAATATTTGACAAACCCAGTGATTCATTAGACTTCAAAATTGTCAGTTCTTGATGACTTTGTTAATGTTTTCAATTACTCTTTAAATAGTGGCAGATACTTGGTATGTATTTATGTAAGGTTATGATCATTTTTTTTAACTCATCAGATTGAAAAACTTCATAAAACACATTATCAGGAAGATTCTTGGTAATATACTGGTATTTATAATCTGTTAGTTGGTGATTAGTGGTATCAAGAGCTCAGATTGACATTTTGATTAGGGTTTTGCTTCATTTGAACTCAATGTACTGCAATGTGATAATGATTTTTTCAATAAACCACAAAATTTATTTTAACAAATTCATCATAAAATGTTTTCTCTAAGTACCAGGAAGACTTGCTACAATTCCCTCACCATTCTATTAAAGAGGTATCATAAAGCTATTAGTGAAATTTGCAAGATTGAGGCTACAATATGGTACACCAAATGAAATTTGCCAAAACAAAAGTAAGTCTGTATCAAAAGTTTCATAATGAGATATATCATATTATATATCATTGGAATTCTATTTTTATTTTGCCCCAGCTGAAACCATTTTAACTTGAGATAAAAAATTTTCTTTTAAAGTGAAATGTCAATTTTTTTTAACCTAGTGAATTTGCTTAATTTGGGGGGTGCAATCAACCGATGGAATCAGGTAACAAGACATGCTAAAGCGTTTATCTTCTGGGGTTTTATTACAGATAAAAGATGAAATTTTAAGAATATAGTTAAATTATATTCTAGCACGATATTTATCTCCATATATTATTAAGTCTAAGCAAATTTCCTTTGGTGAACTATAAGTCTATCTCAATTTAAAAAAAATACTGCTACATTGTAATACAATTCTATTAAAGAGGTAGCCTACTATTAATAAAACTAAATATATTAGACTGATGTGAATGAGCGAGGGAGTTAAAGGAATCCAATCATGGTTCTACTGTTCTGAAAGGAAGTTCATGGATTCCAAGTCTTGTTTCTCTAGTTCTGAAACTAAGTTCATGGAATCCAACCCTGAAAGTAAGTTCATGGAATCCAAGTCTTGGTTCTTCTGTTCTGAAAGGGAATTCATAGAATCCTAGTCTTGGTTCTCCTGTTCTGAAAGGGAGTTCATTGAATTCAAGTCTAGGTTCTCCTGTTCTGAAAGGGAGTTCATGGATCCAAGTCTCGGTTCTACTGTTCTGAAACTAAGTACATGGAGTCCAATCATTGTTCTACTGTTCTGAAAGGAAGTTCATGGAATCCAAGTCTTGGTTCTCCTGTTCTGAAAGGGAGTTCATGGAATCCAATCATGGTTCTACTGTTCTGAAATTCAGTTCATGGAATCCAGTCTTGGTTCTCCTGTACTGAAAGGAAGTTCATGGAATCCTAGTCTTAGTTCTCCTGTTCTGAAATTAAGTTCATGGAATCCAGTCTTGGTTCTACTGTTCTGAAAGGGAGTTCACGGAATCCAATTTGTCTAGGTTCTCCATTTCTGAATTTATGGAATCCAAGTCTGGGTCCATTTTGTTTTTATTCTTTTCCTTTTTATTTGTTTTTAATATAAAATAGGAGATGTGGCATTATTGTCCATGAGGCAGCCACCCAGAAAGTGAAAGTAGAATTTAAACTTCTACAGGTCCCAGTATGACCTTCCACACCATAATGGAAGCTGTAAAAGGCTCCAAAATACAAAACGTGAAACTATTCATAAAACACCACTTCAACCTAATCAAATGGGAAAATGGTGAATTAATAACAATAAATGACTAATTAAACAGCGACAACCACTGGACTATTGCTACAGGTTCCTGGCTTGGGAGAGACACAAAAGTAAGTGGGGGGTTCCCTTAACCTATGAAAAAAGCGCAATAAAAACACACTGTAAAAATCAGTTAAATGGATTTAAAATTTTCAATTGATACTGAAAACCAAAAACAAATACAATTTAAACTGATACATGATACAATAAAAGTATCGACCTTGAAGGAGTACTTGCAGTTGCTGTCTGCTATTTCAAAACCCAAAAGCAACCGATAAGGAACCCAAGTTTTCCTTTACATGTACTGCATGTCAATATAAACACATCCAATTGGATTTAATGTTAAACAGTTTAAATATCATAAGAAGTAAAAAAATATAAAAATCTATAGACAGGAAGTAAAAAATGTTTTAACAAATATAAACTGTTTAGAACCTGGTTAAGCTATTATCAAGAAAATGACAATATTAGTACAAATACAAACCATATTTAAAGATTTAATAATAATGATGTGACAATATCCTTAACAAATAAATTTATTTTAAGACCATGTTGATTTTGTTTAAATTTCCGAGGTTTATTTAAGTTTGTTTTGTATTTGTGGATATCTCTCTTATACTCTATGTCTTGCTTTTCTGAAGTGCTATTTTTGGGCTTAATTTAATTATATGTGGGTTTCAGCCTTTGTATTAAATTTAAATCAAAAGAAAGAATTATCCCACGGTTTACGGTTCATGCTTAACAATATGCAAAAGCGTTTTACATAATGCCCCTGAATTTCTCTACGGGGGACTTAACGTTGTGGGTTGGCCATCTTTGTTTTTGGCAGGAGCGCTGAAGTTTAACCTAGATAAAGTAATTTGAAAAATTTCGCAAATTTTTTTATTTGAACCCCCTGTTGCAATACATATAAGGAGAATTACTTTTAAAATTTCATTCAGGCATGCAACCAAGCATTTTTGCAGGTTATTTAATTCTAGTTAAATTAATTACTATGCAGCTTTGAGATTTTGTACTCCCGGTCTCGCCTTCAAAGGACCACTTCCAGCAAATTAATGGCAAATTTTTTAATGTTGAATCCCAATAGAGATTTAAAAACTCGGCGCAGCTTAAAATACCGGTACACAGTAATTGCTTTAAAGTATTATTGCAAATTAGATACACTTCTTTCAATCTACAAAATGAACACTATTTTATAAGAATACGGTAGAAAGCTTTTCTTTCAAAACCTTTTTACCTGTTCCAACAAACTCTGACATAGAGTATAGATATTCTACACTGGACTAAGTTTTTCACTCAAATAAATTTTTTTTTTTTGTCTTAAAGAATATTTTTGTGAGAAATTTTTATTCTTAGTACTTTACATTCAGCCTACAACATTTCTCCCTCAGAAAGCCAGAAACAAGAACATAATTGTTTTAACATAAGGTTCATGCTGTAAAAGGACAAAAAAACTCGGTATGGGATAAAAAAAGAAGTAATTTTGTCCTGTCATTTATGATGTATTCAAGATAGAAACAATGAATGAATTGATCAACTTGTGAAATTTATTGTTACAACTTTCTATGCGGGAGAAATTTTCCAAATTGAATGAAATCTATATCTCAATTAAAATCAATGATTGATGTTGATTTCATATTTAAACCTGCAGAGGGGATGAAATGGATCTAACTGGAAAGTGAAATAAAAATCTTTTGTTAATAAATTCTAATCAATTAATGCTTAGCTGAATATTGTAAGATCTTTTATAGCTCACCTGGATTTAAGATCCATGTCAGCCATTGATATTACTTATTGTCCATCTTTCTTTCTTAAACTTTCCACATTTTCATCTTTATTGAAACTACTGGGAGAGTTATGTTCAAACTTGTAAGGGATGTTTGCTAAAGGCCCTATAATAAACTGTAATTTTGGTTCTAATCCAAAATTAATCATGCCTGGTTGGGGCAGAAATGCATTCTTAGTACCCAATCTTTGAAAAAAAACTTACTATTTTTTGTAAATGATCTTTGGGTGGTTTCTAAAAAAATAAAATTTTAGTTATTCAATCAGAAATTCATTTTGCTCGCACCTCACCTCAACTTTAAGTTAAACATTAGTCTTTGTGAGAATTTTGGTCAAACTGTCATGTTACAGAAGTTCCTCCATAACAAAAGTTCCAAAAGAAGAAATATGATATAATATTAGTTCCTCTGGATCTTTTATTGTAATATTTGTAACTGATGGAATAAACCTTATAAAATACATGTTCCTTTCAGGAAAAATTATAATGAAATAATCTTTAAGAAAAGTTCCATTGTAACTTCTGTTATGAAGAACAAATATATGTTGATGAAACATCATTTTGTCAGAAACTGTTTTGTGAATGGTATTTTTAGCATTTTTGCATATAAAGGAAATTCATAATTGGCTGCTATGACTTCATTATAAATTCATAAATGGCTGCTATGACTTCTTTAGCAGTTCATAAAGGGCTGCTATGACTTCTTTAGCAGTTCATAAATGGCTGCTATGACTTCATTGAAGATTCATAAATGGCTGCTGACTTCTTTAGAATTACATAAGTGGCTGCTATGACTTCATTAGAAATTCATATAGAATTGGCTGCTATTACTTCATTAGAAATTCATAAATGGCTGCTATGACTTCTTTAGCAGTTCATAAATGGCTGCTATGACTTCTTTAGATTTAACAAGTTCATAAATGGCTGCTATGACTTCTTAAGTAGTTCATAAATGGCTGCTGACTTCTTTAGAAATACATAAATGGCTGCTATGACTTCTAAATGGGTGCTATGACTTCATTAAAAATTCATAAATGGGTGCTATGACTTCATAAGACAGTTCATAAATTGCTGCTATGACTTTATTAAGAAGTTTAACATACAGCTGAACAAATTAAGGTTAATTTTTATACGACCGCAAAAATTTGCGGTCGTATTATGGTATGATGCTGTCGTCGTCGGCGTCGTCGTCGGCGTCTG
>JAULBM010072166.1:0-10046 GCA_032357055.1 Geukensia granosissima | reverse complement strand
AGGGTCTTTTGTTCACCTTTCACATTTCAACGTGCTGCGGTCGTATCATGCTGCGCTTGCGAAGCACCTCTGTTAAAAATCGAAATCCTACCAACCCGCGTGCACTTAATTATTATCAACGCCCGTAAAATTAAGTGGACTTTGATTGACGATATGTCACTTCAGCTGTGGTTAAGATAATATTTTAACCTAAAACGGAAAATTTATCAATAGAAGAATAAGAGAAATAAAATCTTTCATGGTTAAAACATTGATAATCTTAATTTCTACAATCTCGAGAGTTAAACCTTCAAATTCCACGACAAGCCTCGAAATTGTAGGTTTAGCTATCTCGATTGTAAAAAATTCAACTACCAATTGCTAACAATGTAAAATTCTCTAAGCAAAAATACAAACGTTTTAATTGCCAGCTAAATTTCATAGCTGGCCACAGGCACCTCAACAATTTTAAATAGATCATAAAATTTAACTTGTAATACATGGTACCATTTTCATATTATAATTTCGAACAGACAGAATTAGGAAAGTTCTATTGAATTTTCTTATTCACACAGTCATGATGGTTTACAGCCGAGGGAAATAAGACCCCTGAGCTTCCATGTTACTGTTAAGCATTGTTTCACTGAGCTTTAAAAACTTAACACTTCGCTTATTTTTGCACTACATACATTCATAATATGTTGTCTTATTAGATATTGGATAAACAGGTAAGTTCTTCTTACTATCCCATTAAACAGCCATATTGACATCTTACGGCTTTAAGGAAACATCTTTATTCCGGAAAGGATCATGATATACAGGAAAGGCATATTTTATCCTTTTGTAGTTTGCATGGCCATTCTGTTGGGTCTTGTTGTACAACTAAATATAATTGAATTAAATGATAAAATGACAGCTCATACACTCGTTTTTGTTCACCATATTTTGTTCTTTGTACCATTTAATTGTTTAAATAAACATGTCCAACAGCGCAACATATTTTATGTACTTGCATTTGATGGGTTTTTGTTTTGTTTGGTTCTTTGTGATGTGTAGTTGTTATTTTTACAACTCTTTTAAGCATCTTTTTTTGTGAAATATAAACAGTCATATGCATCGATTATTGTTATTAACATCACCGGTAAAGGTATATCCAAACATAAGCATTGATTAATTTATTGACTGAAAGTTGTTTAACGCTCAGCGGAAAATGTTCCAAGCATATTCAGGACGAGACCATATTAAGTTGATCATAAATTAACCCTGCCTTGTACATTTCTGACACACCGGGCTGTCCAGTCTTTGATGTTACTCTTAATGCCGTGTGCTTAGCGAAGATGCATGATATAACTATTACACCACAAAGACGGTACAAACAACCATTATTGAAACTGTCTGGAAAAGCCTGGTCTGAATTAATAATAGTTTAATTTTATGGGTATTGAAAATTGAAAGGGGTATCATTGGAAGAACCAGTAAAAATATGTCAGTACTAAAGTAAAGATGAGGTGGAGATATCCATAGTAACTGAAAGTCCAACATGAGCATCAATCGAATCAACCGCTCTCACTGGTGTGGCTAGCGCCTCTACAACCCTTTCTATAACAGCTACATTGCTAGTATGACTATATTCCGATGCTTCTTTCGGTCATATGGATGCTGCTTTTGTTAAAGGTCTTCGGTTTCATCGAGAAGCTTCTTTTGTTCGTTTCCACTTCTTGGACTTCTCTATACATTCGTTGTTTAAATATCTCTATATCTTGTCAGAACCTATTGTTGTTGATATTTCGTTCCCATGGCAAAACGAAAGGGTGTCCCGAATGGTTTAAATTGAAGGCTATGATTATGTTTTCAAAGCAGATTACATGCGTTAGTTCCGTGGGACAAGTGTGGACACAGGACCCCTAACATTGTGAGGATGCCACTCTGGTAATTTCTAGCATATTCCTTGCAACTGAACTTGGTATCGTCGCCGTAACTTAAGTAGGTTTTGATGCAAAGAACTACCATTTAGTCTCCACTGCATGCATTCGGTCCGCGGGAAGAACAATATTATGATATAACCACTGTCTGTATACATAGCAAAAAATTGGAAATAATGATCATCGATGAAGTAGTAAATAAAATCATAGTTGAATATAAGTATTCTAAGGTTCTATCTTGGAGTGTGATAATGAATGGATAATCAACGCAGTCCAAGTTTGAAGCTGTTGTGTTCAGTGTTGCACCTATGGAATAAAGGACTGACCATTATTTTTGGTTGTAGAGACGACATTTTCTTGTGTTTACAGTTGTGGGTAACTGTCATGCTATAACTTGACTTGTCATAACCACATCAAGTGATTGTTTTTCAACACTAATTTCTTTATTGGTCGACATCTACCTTTCTACGGTTGTTGACATTCAACAAATAGTGTGATACCAATGGGAAAGACAGAAATCGTATAGTCGGAAGACAGACAAGACCATGGCCAACAAAATGAAATGAAAGACAAACATAGAACACACAACACTCCACTGATAACTAAAGCTGGAGTAACACGAACCCCACAAAAACCAGGGTAAGTTCGGGTGCTCCGGAAGTGTAAGCAACTCCTACTCCACTAATGGCACTCGTCATGTTACTCAGTAGACAAAATGTTAGTCTCAACCGGTAGAGGAACGGATTTCTATTCACGACAGTGGGAAGATATCCATTGTCATTTGTGAAATGGATTTCGTACCGGTCAACCAAATCATGATGGCGACCGAAAAACTTACGGAGTGATGACTCTGATCTTTCCCTGGGAAACCCTTGGCTAAGTGGCTTTCTTGTCAGCCACAACCCTCTATCATCTATGATAGGAAGCACAAGCCCTGGAGTAGCGTATCAACTGAGAAATATACACTCTGTATGCAGTTGCTAGACATGAACGGAAAGTTCACAATCTGAAATTCAAAGTCATCTCTTTTGTCGTAAAGTTTTGTTCTTAACCCGCCATTACTGTCCATTTCTAGGTGTAAGTCTTGGCATGAAGCAGACCTTTCTTTTTCTGTAGTATCTTTTAATTCAAGTTCAATGGGATAGATGCGGTCAACATAGTCACCAAATTTAGAGTTATTCAGTGAAAGAACATCATCTACATAGCGGAACGTGAAAACAAAAGATTGAGCCAACTTTTTCTCTTTTCTCTGTAGAAGGCTTTGTATGAAGTCAGCTTCATACGAATTAAAAAATAAATCGGCGAGAAGAACTGCACAGTTTGTTCCATTAGAATGCCGACAGTTTGTTGAAACAAACGTCATCTAAACATGAAATAATTTGTGGTCAATAGAAATAGAAATATCTAGCACTCAATTGTCATCTTCAGAGTACTTTTTATTAGAATCAGAGTGGTTTTTACAAATTTCTTACACAAAGTGTGCATTATTTTGTACAATGTCTTAAAAGATATTCTTCGAATTTCTCAGTGAGAAAACTCTTATTTCAATAATCGCCTACATTAGACAATGAGAATGATAGTGATCAAAACTATTGAAAAAATACTGTTTTTATATTGAGTATATTAAGTCCATTTCACATGGGCTACTTATAAAGGAAAACATGAAAATGAACATGTAAGGAATGACAGAATAACTTTCTAAATATCACGCGTCAGTAATCATTTAAATTTGGTGTTTTAAATTATGAAAAGTGAATCCTCGTCAAATGTTATTATGTATAATAAACATTTATTGAAATATTTCTACAACTGACGTAAATAAACAGGATTTCCCTCACGCCACATCAAACAATGACTCGTTCGTCAGTTTCACCACATATATTTTAGTATCGACATGAAAAAGAAGTTATTTTCTTTGCGCGTCATGATAGAATCTGCCCGCCTCAAACGGATAAAATTAGAAATATATGCAAACAATCATTGTGCTGCGGATGACCTTATTTTTCGCATTTCCTCTAATTAAACAACATATCTCTGAGTCAGTTGGATTTTTATTCTACCCGAACAAAATATCATCGTTTGTTTCTTTTAAATTGTTCGGTGAAAATATTTAAAAAATATAAAACATAAAAAGTATATGCTATTAAAAATTTCAGCAGCATGACTAAAAAATATAAAATAAAAATTTTCTTCGCTTTTTACTTTTTTGGTCTTAGAAGAAAACTTGATGTGGTTAAAGCATTTCTTTAGTAACTCTATTGTATATGTGATAATGTCAGACAAAAATGATATTTTTTAGGAGTAAAGACGCGTATGTGGTTATGTCAGACATAAAATGATATTATTTTAGGAGTAAAGAATCAATCATTTAAAACCAAGATTATTATACCACTAATCAAAATGTAGAGCATGATGCATATTATATTACCGTTAAGCCTTATCACATTTTACATATCCAGTCCTTTTTCATATGTAGTATAGCATGTATCATTCTATGGACTTCTACATATAGATAAAAAGATACTGTAGTCCTGGCTTCACCATAATTCCCAAAACATGATAAATTTATGTTTATTTTGTCCCAATGAGAGCATTAATATGCTGTATATTTAAAAAAATGAATATGAATTATATGCCAGAAAGAAACCATCCACTTCTTATATATGTTTAAAACAAATATTCAAAAGCCAAATTTGACTGCGTGTGAAGCGTTTTTATTGATCTTCCTTCGTCAGACATTCTAGCTATATAGGGGCAAAACTGGGAAGGTCAGTCAGACTTTATTAATTTTTAGTTCATTTATGGACCAAAGGAAATATAAAGTTCATGACGTAAGAACTCTGATATGCCAAATTTTAAAACACCAATCAGATCGGGAAATATTACAAATTACAATGTTGGAAAGATGTAAAATTAATAAGAGCATACAATTCAAACACGGTGAAGTTTTTTTCGACCTCCAAATATCACAAGAGAAAACTCCGTTATTATTTAAAAGAGAGAAAATTCAATATATTCCATGAAGACACGACAAAATCGCACACACGTTTATAAGAAATATAAAAAAGACAATTTTGACTGCGTGTGAAGCGCTTTTCTGAATTTAACTAAATGGGACACGAAACGGACGACAAAATAATAAGATCGATCAGATGAAATATACAGTTCAAGACGAAGCCAAATATAAAGATAACAATCATGGATTTTTTTTAAAATAAAATGTTGAAAAAATGTAAACTGTATCTGTCCAACATACATCCACTATTACTATGATTTAAACAAGTTATTATATCAAATCTGTTGGCCAAAAAATAAATTGTTGAACCTAATATGTACAGAAAATGTCCCCACTATCTCCACTGCGAAGTCATTGAAACTGGTGTTCTAAAAGCTCGTCGGGCAGGAGGAATATTCTAAACGGCTTGACTAAATCCAAGTTTTTATTTTGCAAGCAAAAATTTTTTTTTTTGGCATTTTCCCCCCAAAACAAGTAATTATAACATTGTTTGAATTATATGTCATTGCACTTAATAATATTAAATGCTTTACACAAAATCAAAAATTTAAAAAAGATTTTACGAAATCGGCGATTTTTTTGTTTTATTTTTATTTTTACCCAAAAATCATGTAATCATAACAACTTTTTTGGTAAAAAATAATATTGTAGAATGACATATTATACAATGCTTGACTTATATTGATATCTTTTAATTATGAAAGCAAAAAGATATAAAATCGAAATTTTACAAATCAGAAATACTTTAAAAATTTAAATCAGATAATATTGATCAATACATGTTATTTTTCCTCATTTGAGCAATAGGAGCGCTTGATGCGAGCATTTAAAGGTATTTTAAATTATTTATAGAAGTACTGTTTTTTTCGGCCCTTCATGAGTTTCCCCTTTGAATTGAAATCGGATCATCATGTTAGTTACGAAAATGCCAAGTTAAGAATAAAAAATATAAAGCTCATAAGTGGGGAACAGAACATATCTTCATAATTTAAATACAAAATATGGGTCGATTTTATCATCCAAAGTATTGATCAGTTGCTAAGTATATTGAAAGCGGATCAAGAGAGGTAACTGAATTCATTTATTCATTTGGGTTTTTAGAAATCTATATGCCCCTTATATTTTATCAGCTTCGAATTAAGGACAACACTCCTCGCTTTTCATTTGATACTATTCCATGTTCCTTGTAGCATGAAATTATATAACTTACAAAATATAAATAACAAGACGATAAACATGAAAAAATACGAAAAGTTTTGTACCAACGGGTAATTAAACCACAAAGTTTCTTTTTACATGTATGCTACATTTATGATTCCTTATTTTCTTCATTAGTTTATCGTTGGTTAAATAAAATTTAGCATTTTGTTTAATTCTCTGAGACTTCTTTAAATGAATACATAAATTGTTTATTTCTACTGGACCTGTTACAAAACAAGCTTAAAGGTACAACTGATTCCTTGTTTCTAAGATTAACGACAAACGGGATGACTTCAAATTTCCTACTGTAAACTTCCTATATTTATAAGGCAATATTCCTGCTTACCCTCCCTACGGGGTTTATGTTTCACAGTTGATTTGATACTCTCGTGCCTGTTCAAAGTATCAGGATTTCCTGAAGAGGGCATCGCTGTTGTCGCATAAATTACTACAACAAGGATACATCCAATCAAGATCGTCCCTCCTAAACTTTTATGGTCGCCATCAGGAATCACACTAGTTATGGACCTCTTACCGGTAAGACAAAAATAAGTTTACCTCTTCTCGGGTTCACGTTAACCCGGATTTGATTTTAAGGATTCTACGACGGGTGTTGCGCGCAGGACAAAGAATGCTTGCCCTTCCGGAGGCCTGATCGCACTCCTGTTTTGTAAAGGAGTTCGTGGATTTCAAGCTTTTGTTCCTTTTGTTTACGTTTTTTCTTTTGGTATGTTTTAAATTTTTCTTGTCTCTTTACACAATGCACTTAAATTGATTTCTCGCATGGGTATTTTTCACTGGACTTTAAACTTTAATAATCTGAGATTCCTAGTAATTTTTTTATACTTGCGACTAAAATCAACAATTTGAACTGACCTTGACCTTCCTAAACCTAATCTTATGGTCACAATGACACTACTAGTCTCGCAGTACTCTTACGTTTCCTCTTCAGTAAATTTGTCTCGCTCTTATTTTCTCTTGATGCTTAACGTAAGATTGGCTAAGGCTCAGAATTGGGATATAGGACTTGCAAGATCTTGAAAGCGTCCTGTACTCTTGATATATTTTTCGATGAACAGAAAGGTGTTTGTATAGTGTTCATTTCCTGCTCGAGTTAGTAATTGTTTCATATCTTTATGCTTAAATTTTGTTCTTTCGTTGTGGTATTTTTAAATAAATATAGTTTATTTGTTTCTTCTTCTCCACATTCAGAAAATAGCGTGATGGACTGATCTATGCTGTATCTGCATTTATTTAATTGGCTGTAACCTGTTACATTTTTCTTCCAATTTCAAGATTCGTATGTCTAAGCTGCAGTTGTTTCCAATAGTTGGTATCAGTTCGTACTGATGTCTTCCGGTCTCAGTAATGGTCTATCTGTTCAACCACTTTATTTTGTTGATTTTTTCACTGCACTTTTGACGTCAGATATTGTGATGACGTTGTGCTGGTCATTAAGAGATACTGCGTCTTTTTCGGCTAACTTTGCTGGTTGATTCGCTATCTTGTTCCCAGCTACATTAGCATTGCTTGAATCCAAGATAGGGTTGTCTTATGCCGTATTTGTAGGGTACCCTTGTTCTCCTTGATGTCTGTTATATTTCAGAATTTGATGACTTCCAATTCAAAGTAAGAATTCCTACTGCTGTGTTTTGCTATCTGTAAGGATCTTAATTTCAGATCATATATCCTTCATTGAAGCAATATAATGTTCCAACACCGTGAGGATAGCTACAACTTCAGCTAACAGGATGGAACTTCAATGTGTGCTACTGGTCTCTTAAAGCTTATATGTTCTCTGTCTCCCATGCCTAACACCGCTCCAGATCCACTTGGTCTAGGGTTACCTTGACATGAGCATCATCATGACATCCACTCCTGCTTTGTATGTAAGTTTAGGTTCAATGAGTTTGATATCAACGATTGTTACTTTTATATGTAAATCTTGGTTCAATGCCCTAGCAAAAGGTGATTCTATCTGTTCATATGTTTCTTCACTGCTTGTATAGACCTCCAGTTGTTGTTTGATGGTTAATTGGTTCAGCTATATTCTTTGATTGTTTCTTGCTATTTCTCTGACTGAGATTACTTCTATTCTTAAGTCTACCGGAAGAAAGTTGGCTTGAACTTCCTTGGCTTCACGTCCTGCTGTACTGGGTAAGCCAAGGCATAAAAACAGTCCTTTTCTTTGAATGGCCTTGTAGTTTTTTAAAATTTATCTGTTCATTTGCCAGACTGGGCATGCATATTCTATGATTGATCTGAACAAGCTGTTATAAAGTCAGAGTAATTTTAATATTAATACATGTATTCAAGCCAACCCTTTAATTTCTCGTAATGTGTGCAAGGCATTATTAGCTTTCCTCTCTATATGGTTTACTTGGTTGGAAAAATTTATTTTGTTCATCTTGATAGATTTAAAGCAATTTTGTAAATAGGTTGAACGTAAAGCTGAATTGGGTGATAGCACTGACCATTGTAGTAAGCCTAGGTTGGTATCAAACATAATTATCTCATAGGAAGTGTCCTATGATATATCTTGCTGTTCGGTTTGTAAGGAAGTTGTTTATCCATCTCCATGATTCCCGTTGATCCATCTCCATGCTTTTCCTTTGATCCCCATAGAGTGCAATTTCACCATTAGTCCCTCACGCAATATTGAGCCATTTGCTTTTTCCAGGTCCACCAGCCATGCCAAAGTTATCTCATCTTTATTGAATCCATCAGTGCTACTTTGTACTTATCGCATCAATGCATTTGTTGTTGAATGTTTCTTTCTAAATCCTTCTTGTGTGCTGCCAATTAACCTACGCTCTTCAATATATGCTACCATCCTTTCCAAAATTATCCTTTCCATTAACCTGTTAACTATTCTGTTAACTGCCACCTTTATCAGATGAACCATTTCCACGGGTAAACTCCTCATGAAGTGTAGAGTTAAATTTTAATGGGCATAAACCATCAGATCACATACATGCCAGCATTCCACATAATCCATAGTATATACACCAGATCACATGATGACTATTCCCAGATTAAAATAGGACACGGCACGGTTAAAATCTAAAAGTTCTTGCAACTATTCACAGCAATTATTATTCGAGTTAAATCAGATCAACACGGTTAAAATCTAAAACACTTTGCATGCCTATGTACACAATTTGTACAGATACGCCGACCCACCACACTCACATCATTGTCCAACATCGGCGATTACATCCTATAAAACTGTCAATTATCTCACGTCCTTAAGTATAATTTACTATGGTCCTTGGTACGAATACAGTCAAAACAAACTAGATCTTTTCTGGTGCAGCGCAAATCAATAACTACTGGTCAGGCTTTCAATATCGGAGTAGATATCCTCCAAGAAATGAAACTTAGTGCAGTCCATTACTAACTGGAGAAGATTGTATTCAATACGGAAGAGTTCCTCAGTAACTATATTCTCAATATTTAGTAATAATAAATTTATGGAAAAAAAATATCTTAAGTCAACGAACGAGTGACATTTACATGATTTAAGAAGAAAATGTTTAACATCCTCCGGTTCCTTAAAGCACAACTGACAAATAGAGCTTGTTGTATACTGTTTGAATTTGGCTCTGTCCAACCGCAGTCTATAAGTACCACAGATAAGTTTAGATTTTATACAGAGGCGTTTTATGGAAAACGACTCAGTCCCACTACTTTTCCAAACTTTATGAATTTCCTGTACGCTTCGGACAAAGATCTTCAGCAGTTTTCACCATTACTTCTGAAAATCGTTCACTAGTTTATCAACATTAAGTTCATTTACTGAGTTTGAATCTAATAATACAACTATATTCTTCAGATTTTCCTCTATATTTATCTGATATTTTTGTTTATCTATCTTATCCCAATTTATACGCAAAGTTCTATTTTTCAACGTATTGATTTCAATCTTC
>JAULBM010072155.1:0-10047 GCA_032357055.1 Geukensia granosissima | reverse complement strand
CGAGCACGTTAACCATTACACCACCGTGGCGGTCAAAACAGTGAAAAAAACAATGTATCGTGCTCATTTTTGTTACATTACATTGCTCTTAACAACATTTATCCGGTGCTACATGAAAAAAATACTTCATATTGTACCCCATTTTTGAAGAAAGAAAATCAATTTTAACATTGTTTATTACGTCCTCTCTAATACGATGTTGTAATTAAAGAAAAAAATACTTCAAACAAAATTAAATACAAAATACTTTTTAACGGTTTAGAATACAATATATAGCAATTTTAACATGGATTATGAAAACTGAACTGATTTAAATAAAGACATATTTACCTAATATAATGCTGGATATTATTTTTTTACTTTTAATAGTTTTCGTAGAGATTAGTTTGAAACTTAATGAAATGTGTTTAAAATGAAATCAGTTCTAGATGAGCGATTAAGGCTTACTGGATTAATATTTACGTTAGATATAACAAGTTTGATATAAATTTAACAAAGATACTGTATATTATTATTTATATAAATATATGAAACTTTAATGGTTATGTTTTTAATTAGTCTATTATTATAAGACTCAATCTCGAGTATATCAGATCATCAATGTGTACGTATGTATGGCACGTTAGTTACGATTCAAAATATCATAATCGTCGTCGCTTTTCTGTCCAAGAAAATGATCATATGCATTTTCGTCATTATTCTCCATTTTTCTGCCATGACTTGCGCTATCATATAGGCTATCAACGGTGTGGCTATATATGCCGTCATTGGTGTCTTTGTGACAAATGTTCATTGATGAATCATATTCATCTTCTCCCCTTAACCTATATAGATCCTGTGATTCAACTCCTTGTTGCATTTCGAAAGGCTTTGCTAGCTCGTACGAAGGTAAAATATTGACTTGCTGTTGCCCACGGATAAATCCAGTTTCTGATGGATCTAAAACAACATAACTTTCGTCTTTTATATAGTTTTGATCGACTGGAGAATCGACCACTGTGTAGTTATTGCTATTGGTCATGTCCTTTTGAATCTTGTCTGAGTCATTCGTTCTATTGGTATGGCAAAGATTCGATTCATTCAAATCTGAATAATCATTTTGTGCCTTCTCCGTCGGTGAATAAACAGATGACCGTGATTGTTTGCTTAGCACTTCACTGCTTACATTGTTAGATATTTGTATAGCTATATTTTGATTTCCTGTGTAATCAGTCATATCGTAGTTTTTTTGTTCCTTTATACTGCTTTCCCCATTGCTCTTCTTCCTTTGAATGGATATTTGTCGAATTAGTACTTTGCATATTTAAATATTAAGTAGACATTAAGTTAAACCCAGCAATAACAAGTAAATTAACATATTTAAGGGTCAGTTTAGTAATTTGAAAATCTGGAAAGAATTCTATATTTTTGAAAATTATTTTACTGGTTGACACTTACCATACCATTGCATAATATATATGTACATGGGTCTAAATACAACTAACTATAACAAAATTAAGCTACTTTTCTAAATAATTTGTAAAATCGAGTGATTCTTAACAGGGAGAATTACACTGCCGTAAAACCGTTATAAAATCACTATCAGAAACAAAAATAGCCTCTAATTATCATACCATCCTGCGTCTGTATGATCTTGCATATCATATCCCTAAAATTCGTATGCGCATACACAAGGTACCTTTTTCACAATTTACCTTCATTAGACATGCTAGTGGTCAGAATAGGATTTGAGTTACATTCATTTAATAAATGAAGCCACTCGGTTCACATTTCGCGTATGGACCTTATGTTGAAAAAAATCCAATGTTTTGGTCCCAAACGTAGCTTATGAAGTTAAATCCAGAAAATTGTTTTCTATGCATCATAGCTCAATTGATTTATAAAAAATAAAATGACATCTGGTCCTACTCCTTGTTTATAAAGGAGTTCGGGCGATTCCTTTTTGTTTTGACACAAATTGATACTCCCGATTTTTTTCCTGATATGACACCGATTTTGACATTAAAGACTACACGACAGGTGCTGCGCGCACGCAGGGGTCTTTAGTTTTGAAAATGGGGAAGATATATCACAGGCAAAAAATATTATGCAATTACTGCGCAAAAGTCGTGGGGTGATTTCTGTACTGAACTAATAACCTTACCTTCTCTGTATACAAATTAATACAGTTACTATTGCTAACATTCCACTGCAACCTATAACAACACCTACTACAATACCTATAAAATAGATTTCACTTGATTTAATAGAAATACAACGTTGAATCTAATTTATAAAATAAAATATATTGTATAATGATACATGAATTGCAACTATAGATATGCTTTATCGGTAGATCATTATATACACTTGGTCAAAAGTTAAGGGTCACCTGACTTTTGCACTCATTTTCGAAAGGTAACAATTCAATAATAAAATTGTTTTTTTAACTTTTTAATTTGAGTTATCAAAGTTCACCTCTAAAATATTTATTTGAAACAAATTTGAGAAAATAAAACTAAGAAAACGTGCTGAATTACCAACCGCGACAAGGTCAATGTCATAGACAATTTCTTAATTTGATGTCTGGCCACATTGAATCGATTTGAATGTGTTCCGATGATTGCAGTTGTTTCGTCTAATATTAAGTAAGTCTGAAGTGTTTCATGTGATTTATAATGTTATAATATTTGTATGTTATGGTCACTTAACTGTGTATTGTTGACAATACAAACATGAATAATATTCAATTTCGAATTAGGACGAGCACTTGAATTTCTAAACCTCAAGGTCATTTAAGATTTTACTTTTCCTCTGTAAAGGTCTTGTTTTCTTACCATCTGAGGAATGTCACTTCCTATTGAAAATATAACGATCTGAATGACCAAAAGAAGTACCGTTTTATCGTTGCCTTACGGTGTATGACTTTACTTTAATTTGCTCTTACGTGTTTAGTAATGTTTTACCCTTCTTTAAAAAACCTCAAAAACGATGAATTTAACATTTTCAAATTTGGCCTCAATTTAAAAAATGTGACTCAACACATAAAAAAGCTAAAATGTATTGGCGATAGGCGTTCTTTGTGTAAGCTGTAGGGTCTTAAAGACTGAAACAACACAAAATGTTTGCCATAATTGTACCATATTATGCCAATTATATTTTAATTAAATTATGAGCGCATGGCAAGATTTCGTTTTTATTTTTAATCAGGTAAAGAACTTTGCAATCGTAGTGATGTACGACAATGCCAGAAGTATTAACTAAAGACATACGTCCCCTTTAACACTAAAATTACCCGACATTGAATTCCAACCATGTGAATTTTGAAAAAAAAAAACTTTCATCTAATTGTTAATTTGTTACACCAAAATGTGAGTAAGGAACGAACATTTTATACCACAATGTTCCTGTATAATATATGGTTACCTATTTTATTATTAGAACTTTTGATATCTGTTGAGCTTTCTGACTTTTCTGAAATGAAAATTCTATTAGCAGTCGTTGTATTATACACTTCGTGAAATTTAAATCTCTTTCATACAAACTAACACTTTTGTAAACCGTAACCTAAAAACCTGTGATACCAACCAAGCGTATGACAGTTGCTTAGGCTCCAGCTTCGGTGAACGAAAATGTTGATTTCTAATTGGTCGTCATATTGTGTTTTTCTATACATTTACCCCTTATAAAATCTCAAGTTATAAATAAAAACTGTATTTGAATGTGTAAAATTATATATAATGACAAGGAAGATCCGTTTTATTGGGAGTAAGTGTCAAATGTGCGATTTCCGAAAAATGGGCTAAAATTGTGTGTCCTCTCAAGATTGTTCCCGGTTAGGGATGCAACCTCTTATCTTCAGGCCCCTATAAACAATTTTATATTTTTGCCTCACGCCAATAGAAATCGGGGGCATTAAGGTAGTAATTAGGAAAAAACTTGTTCTACAATTATTATCTCTATGGTCGTCATCATGAATTGCTTGATCCATATGATATCAGTGTTTCTAAACTACTTATGTACCTGTTACCGGTAATACAAAAATAAGTTGACATTTACCGGTTTAGAGTTTAAGGATTCCATGACGGTGTGCCGCGCAAGACAGGAGATGCTTACCCTTCTAGAGCACCTAATCACACTGTGTTTTGTAAGGGAATCGTTTTTTCCAAGCTTTTGTTCCTTTTGTTTTAGTTTGTTTCAAATTTGTCTTGTCTCTTTAAACTATGCAGTTTTGATCTGCAACATGGGTATTCTACACTGGGCTTATAAAATATAGTTCATTTGCATCACATATACAACCTCCAAAACCAATTACCAGAAAACTTGCCTAGTAAAACATAAAAATAACAAACATCTAGAGGTTATACATTTCTTAAAACTAATTATTTATCAAAATAAACAAAAAAATTAAATCTAAACCATTACATATTTCTTGATATGAAGTTTAGTTGTAAGTTATGTTTTCTGATCAATACGGAAAGTCCACTGGAGATCATTACGAATTTTAATACCTGCCTTAATAAGAACAGAAATTTTTTTAGATGAAATGGCCTATTAAACATAACACCAATAGAATAGCCTACCCTTGAAATATGATAACAAAACACAATTATAATAAAAGCGACTAAAAACGGGTCTAACTAGTTAATTTTAGCTTACTGCATAAGGTGGGGAGCATAAACTTAATCATCTTAATATATGTATGAACGTGGCTAAAGATAGCATTAAGGCAGAAAAGAGTAAAGTTTTTAATACACTAAATTAATAATACTAACGAATAATTTGATATTTGTCTTATTTTAGCCTTCAATAAAAATATGTTATTTAATGACAATAACGAATTTTAATAATTAAATACATACCCCTTTCACTCGACGTATTTATTGACGACATGGATGTATATTCTAATGTTCCTGTTAAAACATAAACAAGAACCTGTGATGCTAAATCTTATCCCGAAAAAAACCCTATCCTTTAAAGTATACTTTATCCCATAACATTATCCCTATATATGTTAAAAAAACTATCTATTTCGAATTAAATGGGAAACGAGTTATAAAATGCTTAAATCTAGCTTTTCAATTTTGTTGCTCACAGTTCATATCTTGTGTCATCATGCAAAACTTTCAATCTTTCTTAAACATATATTTTACTTTTTTAATTGGAAAATTAATTTTTCACCTTTTTTGGACGAAAAGAAATCTAGCGCAATTTACTCTTAACGCGAAATAAACAATACACTGGTTTTGATCTAAATCTGTTGCATATATTTTGCATAAGTGATCATTTGCTTAATAGTATGTCTTTTTCGGCCAGGTTTTTGGAGTCAAAACAATTTACCCAAAGCAAAGCTGACTTCAAAAGATAAATATATACTTGTACAACATAATTAGTTCATTATAATATGTTTCTACTGCTTGTGTTTACCTATTCATTTGTAAACCGAAGAAAAAAGCTGATATTTTGCTGGTATACAAAGATGATTCGCTTATACTATATTCAATTTGAAATTTATTTCTTTTATCTAAAAATTTTATTTTATTGTGTCTGTTTTTCTTTACTGTTTTAGATTCGTTTATATACTAAAGTTAACATTAATAGTCCTTTTAAGAAAATACAATAAAAGTAAAAAAAAAACATCATCTCTTGATCATTATAGCTCTATACACTTTTTGACAAAAAGAAGCCAAAACCGTTTTTGACAAAAAGAAGCCAAAACCGTATTTCCAATTATATCTATTATGCCCATTTTGATATCATGCATTTCTGCTCAAAATTAGGATTACTACTGTAATTGTATCAAATCTCTGCCATCACCGAAAATATAGACATTCAAAACATTTGGCGACAAAATGGAAAACACTGACTTTCCAACTGACTTACTCTACACTTTCAGAGTTTTACTAAAACAAGTGATAAGACGCCACTTTAGGAAAGTTGTTTTGACATATAGTATTGGACTCCACTACATTTTTTCAGAAACAAGTGTTCATTAAGTTAGCTTCATTTCACCCTTAATCGGCCTTGTGATATCCCAACATAAAAATAGGGCGATCTCCTCTGAGTTTTATATTTAAAAGGCAATTTTAGCGAATGAATTCCGTCATCCCGTCAATCAGATTGTGTGAAACTTGTCTCTTTTCGGTAGATATCCGACTTACATGGTTAACGGGAAAATCAATGAATTCGTCATTTATGCACTAATACACAGGAATATCGGGAATAACTCTAGTTATTGTAACTGTCAGTTTGAGACTGATTGATTGATTGATTGCTGTGTAACATGCACTAGCAAATATTCCATGCATATTCAGGACGATAAAAAATTATCAAACAATAAATCATGAAAAAACTACCTAGGGATTAGGCCGAGGAGTTTAATTGCCACAGGATGCCAAATTGGAAACTCCTGCTCCACTAGTGGCACCCGTCGTGTTACTCAGTAGACAAAGCCAGTGTAATGTCAAAATCGATGTTAGTCACAACGGTAAAGGAACGGATTTGTTGTGACGACAGTGGGAAGATATCCATTGTAATTTATGAACTGGAAATTTCGCAACGGTCAACAGAATCATGATGAGTGATGACTGAGAAACCCCTGGATCAGTATCTTTCTTTCCAGCAGTGACCCTCTGTCAATAAAATCATGATAGAATGTACAAGCCCTAGAGGCGTATCAACTGAGAAATATACACTCCGTATGTGGGTGCGGATGAAATGTTGCTAGACATGAACGGAGAGTTTACAATGGGAAAACCAACGCCATCTCTCTTGTCGCAATGTTTTTTCTCAACCCGCTTTTACTGTCGATTTCCAGGTGTAAATCTAGGTATGAAGTAGACCTTTCCGATTTTGTAGTAACTTTGATTTCAAGTTCAATGGATAGATGCGGTCAACAAAATCAGTAAATTTAGAGTTATTCAGAGAAAGGACATCATCTATATACAGGAACGTAAAACCAAATTATAGAGCCAACTTTTTTCTCTTTTCTCTGCAAAAGGTGTGTAGAAAGTCAGTTTCATACAAATAAAGGAAAGGGATGCACAGTTTTTCCGCAGTGGAATGCAGATAGCGTCCGCCAAACAGTACAAAATGTTCTCAATCAAGAAATCTTGCATTCCGCAAATGCCATCTTCAGTGTACCTTTTGTAAGAATCAGAGTGGTTAATAACAAATTAAGGTTGTCCATCTCTAGAACCATATATCTGTATCAGTATTTGCCATCTTATTTTAACAAAACAGAGCTGAGCTAAAGCTCTTAATTTTTCTTTGAGCTTTGAATGTGGAATAGTTGAATATAGGGTGGAAAAACCAAATGTCTAGATGGTATTACAAGAGTAAAGGTATATATTGTACATTTTGTATTTCCTTATTACCATGGTTCCAATTCCTAAGAAAAAAAACAGATCAAAATAATTGATATAGAATTTAAAAATTATCAAATATCGTGGATTGATCATCTAGTTCTGTTCTAATGAGCATCATTAACATGTAAAAAAATCAACAGTAAGCAGAATGTTCATCGTAACTGACTCCTGCGGAATATGGCTCGTAAATCATCTACGCCTTCTTAGCCTGTAAAATTTGGTATCAGCTAACCGGCACGATACATTATTATTATTTAATTTTCTTTAAAGCAGTTATCTTAAATCGCTGATTTAAAATTTAATGAAAATATACTAGATTTTTAAATACGATAAAAGCTTAGAATAATTATAATATTATACAACTATACACAGAACTCACTTTGTCATTCATTTTTTATTAAATTTTCAATTTCGGGTTAAAGGTTATTTCTAAGAGTAAAATTTCCGGCATAATAGTAATTGTGGGATAAAGTACAAGACCTGAACTTTGGAAAAACATTTATATAAATAAAGAAATGAAAAACAATCTGTTAATTTGTTTAATTGGCCTGCTTATAAGAATACTCTTTATCTGATTTCCATTAGTGGAATACAAAACTACAGTGTCCTTAAAAGCCAATTTTCTTAGTTACTGTTAAATGCCACAAACAATTTCAATGATCTTTTTTTCTTAATTAATTTGTTTTTCTGCTCCTTTAAGGTCATCGAATTATACCTAAACGAGAATCTTCAAAGGCTATTTATTGAAAAAAGTGACGACAGATGACTATTTTCGAACATCTCAGAAATTAAGTGATAAAATTCATAATTAATATGTGTCAAGAAATCAATCTTATTTACATATGTTTCAAATTTTCAAAGTCGTACGCCTCTCGCGATAGACTGTATCAAGAATGTTCATATACGACTTGTGAGCTGACCCATACAAGTCTAACTTCAATCTAAAACATATCGAATAAATATAGATTTATCAGTACCTCAGTCGGTACCTTACACTACTTTTAAATATCTAATGTTTCAGTGACTTGGTTTTTTAACATTTTGATATGAGGTTGAAAAATACAAAATTACCAATGTTAAATTAATATGGAAAATTTAGGTATGCTATATGTACATTTCAAGGAGTAACCTCTCATCAGTAGTATTAGAACCGTAACATAGGAAGTCAATAATCCAAAATATAGCAAAAGAAGGTTTGATACTATTTTTACTTTGCGTGTCAGATAAAAAGTTTAAACGCTTCTATTGGAAATTGGTTACATAGACCTATACCTCACAAACCACCGGTTGTGCTACATTGGAAGTCTACGGTGATATTATAGAACAGCCGAACGTAAGGCGAGTTTCAGCCGCTTGCGTCTGGCACTGTAGACGCTAGATCACAGTCCGGTATTTAAAATAGAGCTTTGTTCCTACACACACAAATTCTACGGTTCTTGCAAAAAATGAAAGAATACAGCAGGTACGAGATCTGTATACTCCTTGTTGTTCAGGAGCACAACTAGAAGGGCTTTGAAGTCACAGTAAGACAACGTCTGTACCTAATGTACGGATGACTTGTGTTATACCTTATACATAAGTATTCCTGACTTGAATTTCAATTTATTTGGATTTGAGTGTGTCTTTTGCTATGTTTGGATCTTCGACTTCCAATGTTTTGGTTCTAATGATAGTGATGAGAGGTTACTCCTTGAAATGAACATACAGCTAACCAAATCTCGTTATATTTATTCAACATTAGTAATTTTGTACTTTGAAACCACTGGGTCGATACCTCTCCTGGTGGATCTGAGGTCCCCATGGTATTCACCAGCCCAGTTGTGAGACTTGTCTGGCATGAAATTTATCAAACAATGCTTTACAAATATTTTCTGCATTTTGTTTAAATTCTTAAGCACTGAAAATACGGAAATGTTCGAAAAGTATTGCACTTAGTAGTTTTTCCTGTCGTCGGATTTGGTGTTACATTTCGATTAGTTTGGATTTGAGTGCTGCTTTTGCTATGTTTGGATCTTGGATTCCCTGTGTTTTGGTCCTAAGACTACTGATGAGTTGTTACTCCTCAAAATGTACATATAGCATACCAAAACTCTCTATATTTATTCGACATTAGTAATTGTATATGTTGTCAACACTGCAGCCTGAAAGTCAAAAGTACATCATATTTGAACTATTCATTTTACGACAAATAATTTGCTCAAAAGTACGTTTCATTAACTGAGTCTCTCATGTACGTTTTGGCTATTCGTTCTTAAAGCAAAAACAAAATCTTAAAGGGAATTTGGAACAATATTTAACTATCTTACCGGTAACCAATTTAGAGGTAAAAAATATATACACTCCGACAAAAGTTAAGCGCCACCTTTTTTTATTTTGCAAATATCTTTTTAAAAATTTTTATTTATAACATGTGGTTTTGCGACCACATATTTGTCAACATAAACTTCAATTTGACATGCGATACGTCATCAATTTATTATTTTGTGTTGTGTAAAAACCGGTTTTCAGTTAGTGTGGTACGTAATTACACAAGGCATGTTTGTCCATTTTTAGAAGTTTAGATGATTGTGCATAGTTGCTGGAAAAGTAATGGTTAGGTGAAAATTAAGAATAGCGGAAAGATGGCAAGCAGTTGGCATGTCACAGACGGGTTTAAGCAACAGAAGGGTGGCATAGCGTGTTGGTGTGCACCATTCTGTGA
>JAULBM010072144.1:0-10047 GCA_032357055.1 Geukensia granosissima | reverse complement strand
CCCCCCCCCCCAGAAAATCAAATGGTTGCTGCCTAATGGAAAAAAGAAACAGTGCATCCTATAAAATTTGATAAAATTTTTATTCTACAATTATTTCATTGAAATATATCTTTGAATGTTGCATTAAAATGGTGTTTAAATATTCGAATCGCTTCAATAAGTTTTTTTCAATTTTTTTCAAGTGTCATCGGGGTATTCCAAATTTCCACCTTTTCTGACAAATTAGTTCAAGAACTGTCCGAATCCGTCTGCGTGAACACAACATCCGTCCAAGACGTCCTGCAATTCTCCCAGTTTGACAGCCAAGACATCATATTGCCAGACTTGCATGGGCCAGACGTCATTTACGGTTTCGATAACAAGAATGGAACACCATTCTCTTTACTGACGAGTCCCGATTCCACTTGGACAGTCATGACGACCCACTAAGAGCTTACCGTTGCCCTGGGGAGAGATTCTCAGATCCATGCGTGATCGAACATCGCGCATTTGGGGGAGGTAGCGTCATGGTGTGGGGAGGCATCACATCAACTGGAAGGACAGCATTACAACTCCTTAGTGGAAATTCGCCAGATACCGTGATGAGATTCTCCAGTCGCATGTGATTCTATTCATCCAGAATCATGGCAACAACGTGACGTTACAGCAAGATAACACCAAACCCCTTGTCGCCAGAGTTGTTCAGAACTTCTTGCAAGAGCAAAATGTCAATTTGTTGGATTGGCAATCCGGTTCTCCGGATCTATCCCCAATTGAACATTTGCGGGATGAAATAGACCGTAGACTTCGACGACTTTAGAATCCGCCCGTTACATTGGCCAGCACTTGTCAACATCTGGAATAACATTCCCCAAGCTTTTGTTCGTAATCTGGTGTCATCAATAAGGCGATGTTGTGTTGCATGCATCGATGCAAATGGAGGACATACCCATTACCAACGCTTGTGAATTTCATTTTCATCATCACTGTCTTCAAAATTGCCGCACATTGACATTTTTAAATCAAAGTCATGCAGATTTGTTTAAAAGACAAAAAATGTTCTCTGATGATGTTAATTGTAATTATTGCTAGAAATAAATATTTGGTATATATTTTAATTAAAGGCGAAAGCCTTGCACAGTTTATTTTTTCCGTGAGTATGATAAAAAAAATTATAAAATACAAGATATACTGTGAGCAAAACTCACGAAGGATACCCCTCGCTCCCCTATCACTTAAGTTGAATTATCTGCCCTTGGAATAAAGCACGATGAATGATCTTCTCATATGCAAATCTACACATTGTGTCTAAGCTTCATGTAAAGTTTCATTGAAATCCGTTGAGCGGTGTATGAGGAGACGAACTTTCAAGCTATGTGGACAGACGGACAGACGGACAGACACACAGACGGACAGACAGGGTGATTGATATATACCCCCCCCCCCCTAACTATGTTTGCGGGGGTATAAAAAATCTAATTTTTGGGAACAAATGAAAGCTTTGAATTTTCACCTTCAGAAGTTGAGAAAGTCACTTAAAAAGATTCAACTGGTAGTGACACTGATGTCTATAACTGGAAAGGGGGAATTTATCACTTTTCATTTTTTGGTTAAGTTAAGAAGTATTTGGCATGAATCTATACTCAAAATAAAACTGGAGTTGACACTTTGATCTTGAAATTAGAAAGAGGGGATTTTTCACCTTTCATTTTTTAATGAAGTTAAGATGTTGTTGGCCTATTGCATCATATTAATGAGTCATGCTAAATGAACCCTGCTTTGTATTAGATCCAACATGCTGAACCAGATTGCTAGCTCATGAAAGCAACAGTCCACAGTAAATGTGCATCTTAACCCAGACACATTATTCTGACTCTGGGCCGATCAGTCTGTGCTCTTACTCCTAAATGCTGTGTGCTTGGCAGAGAACCAGCAAATACCAAGTTTAAAGTCTTTGGTTTGACTTGCCCGGGGATTGAACTAAAGACCTTCTGCATTCAAGGTAGACACACTAAACATTACACCATTGAGGCAATATATCAACATAGAAATTACCTATACTACAGTTTACACCAACATCGTAATAATGGGGCAATGTCCCATAGTTTTGTCTGCTGCACTGCTCCAAGCTGGATTCAGTTCCCACACAAAAAACTTCTGTATACCACACAGGCACAGTGCTCTCCGCTTGTCCAAAGTAACCATAATTAAGTACTGTTGCTCTTTGTCGACTAAAAATCACAAAAATAGTTCTTCTATGAATAAATAAATGAAGAAAAACAAGGATAAGATTAGTGTCATTTATTTTTATTGGTTTACCATTTTTCAATAGATAAGGTAAATTGTCATGTTTTATGAATAGTTTCACATTTTGTATTTTGGGGGCCTTTTATAGCTCACATTATAGTATGGACTCCCGTTCGTTATTGAAGACCGTAATGGAACCTGTAGAAGTTTAATTTGGACTGTTATTTGGTGGCTGTCTGTCTCATGAACAATCATGCCACATCTCCTATTTTTATATATTTGGTATTATAGGACTGTCGGCTAATATCAAATTTATTTGTATAAATATATTATGCTAATAACATGATGTCAATTTTGATATCTGGCACCCCTTTATTAAGTCAATGTTTGTGGTGATTGCAAAAAAAAATATCTAAACACAAACAAAATGCCACTTTTCAGATATGTGATTTGGACATTTCATGACCCATGGAAAACACTGAAAATTCCCAAAACACATAGACAAACAAAAAATAAAACAAGAGATACTGTAAGCTAGGAGCTAAAGATTCCCTTCCTCCACCCAATGTAATTCCTATAAGAGTGGAGTAGTAAAGCCCACTGCTTGCCACAATATTTTTTGCGATCAAAATTAAAATGAGGGAATGCAAAATGGAGCCATGTAATAAAAATTTTGTGAAAGTTTCAATTTATATCATTCTGTGAGCAAAATTAAATCCTTCCAATCAAAATAACTCTGGGCCAGACCAGCAAATGGCACTTGAACTGACAAATGTAAAAAATTGTATCAACTAATTATAATATATCATGATTTTTCTATGACCCTTTTTGCATTAACCCTTTCGCTGATGAGTCCCGTTTTTCCGGGATCTGCCGCTTCAGACGGCCAATGATGAGTCCCGGAATTCCAGAATTGCCTATTTGGTTTTGTTAGTTACAATTTTGGCGGGAAGAGAGAGATATAGATCTTAGGTTATTTTCCGATTGAAAGAATTAAGATGGTGCTTGCGTTTGTTCAAAACCGCTTGAAAAAAGAAGGAAAATTAAGGATTTCATGGGAATTTGAAGTTGAAATTTGAAAAGCTTTTTAAGAATTTGAAGTGGGGAAAACGATGATATGATTCAGAAACATCCGTATTTTGAGTGAAAAGCACTAAACTGGACATCGATTTGATGACTTAGAATTCATGTCAGTAACTTTGTGATGTTCTGTTGGTAAAAATTTAATCTTTTGGAACTTTTTCGCGAATTTTTGAGTTTCAATGCCGAAATTACGATTTTCATGAAAAAGGAAAAATTGACAGAAATGACTGAAAAATGTTACTTTGAGCAAAACACAATAAAATAAAAATAAATAAGCATTAAATAACACTTCTGAAGCAATTTTATGTGAATATTTACTGTCATGTTATAACACCAGGGAAGCCATTGTCCCAGAGCTTCTTTTGTCGAGGGAGATAATCGGTGAAAAGGTTAAAGCCCTTTGGAGACCCTTACAAAATGAAACTGGGCAAAGGGTCCCCCTTAGCGATGCTTAGTTGCCAATTTTTTGGGGTGACATTTCCCCAAAAAGAATGCTTAAAACTACATGTCCAGGAAATATTTTTGTCAAAACTTAAAATATTAACTGTATCCCATTGGGACCAAAAAATGCATAAAACCCCTTTTCAAAATATCTAGCAGGGATTCCATTCTGACATGGGCTAACCCAAGCAGTAAATGCCAGTTGTACTACCAGAAACTAGAATGTAATCTGAAAATTAATGTTTTTTCACAATCAATATTGATCTTCTCATAAGATCTGCTCTTTCCTTCAAGAGTTATCATCCCAAACTCCAAATCTTAAACTATTTAAAGCTACTGTGACCTTGAACTTTGAAAAAGTGACAACAATATCAATATCATTCCACCTCTTACTAAGAGACACAATCTGATTATCCTCACAACTTTGGTAAAGATCAGTTAATTTGTTCAAAACATATCATCTAGACACTAAAATTTTTCCCAATTACGTCATCTTACAGTTATTGTCTTCCTTTTCCCAAGGGGTATAATTCACCTAGGTCACATTCAGATTTATTCATTTTATTCAAGTTATTATTTTGAAACTAAAATGTTGAAAGCTTCTGTTACCAGCCAGCCTTGGCTAAAAGAACATCAGAGTTCAGCATCACTGCTTAATTAAAATACATCATTGTCATAAAACCCTGTTCCCTTGCAGTTTGTATTATCTTAGCAAAATATTAGTCAGATTCTCTTTAAGGTACACAACACCTAAGGGAAATAACTCTGTTGAATTTTTTATTTCATATTATTTTTATGAAAGATCATCTAGATATTTTAATCATGTATAATTTGATATTAAAATTAATGCATCCTAGAGATGAAACTTTTTTTCTATTATAAAATTGCTATAAATCTATTGAATTTATTCCACTGAATTGCTTGGTGGAAATTTCTTTGAAGTAACAGGTTTTCTATTATTGTTCAAAGTAAATATCTACACAAACTATAAACTATAATTGAAATTTAATTTCTATTAGTAACAATGTTCAGTATCCCTAATATCAATATTAGTGTTACTATAACAACGTTATATCTCACCTAAATCCAAGTTGGTAACAAATGACACCTGCCTCCCTGGAACTAAGGCTATAGCTTGAAATAGTTCCCCAAACACCATTAATTTTTATTTCTACTCTACCTTCCAAACAGCTGGACCCATTCACCAGTCTTATATCTGAAAAATAACCATTCCCAAGTCTGTAATATTTGAACAATACCCATTCACTAGTCTAATATTTAAAAAATACTCATTCACTAGTCTAATATTTGAAAAATACCCATTCACAAGTCTAATATTTGAAAAATACCATTCACTATACTCTTTGTCAGAGTTTGTTGGAATCGGAAGAAACATTATGAAATAAAAATTGTCTGCCGTGTTCTTATAAATAGCGCTTATTTTGTAGATTGAAAAAAATGCAAGTTGCAATAATAACTTTTAGTAATCACAATACATTTAAAGCAGTGCCAAGTTTTAAATTCTCTACAGGGATTTAACATTGTAAAGTCTGCCATTTGTTGGCTGGAAGTGACTCTTTTCACGCGCTAGCACGAGATGGGGAGTACACATTGTCAAAGCTGCATAATAATTAAGTAGTTAAACTAGAATACAAAAACTTGTAAAAATCCTGTGAGGCGCACCTGAATGGAAATTTAAGAGTGATTCTTCTTATATGAATCACAAGGGAAGGTCCGAAAAAATAAGATGTGCACATTTTTAAAAATTACCTTATCTAGGTCAAACTTAAGCGCTCCTGCCCAAAACGAAAATGGCAGACCCTCAATGTTATATCTCCGTAGAGAAATTCAGGGGCAGATAATAGTACGTAAAACGTTATTTCATAGCGTGAAACATAAACTGTTAACTGTGGGATAATTCTTTCTTTTTGATTAAAAATAAATACAAAGGCAGAAACGCACAAATAATTTTATAAAGCTAGAAAATCACACTCCACAAAAGCCTGACAGAGTATAATAGAAAAAAATTAACATTTTCCAGCTTGATATCTAAATAACGCTTGCAAATAATGTTTTCTGCTTATTTTGTTCATATATGAAAATCTTAAAAGCAGTCATATGTATTTGAAAATAAAGTTTGTTATTTTTAATATCAGCAGCGAACATCCTTAAAATTATAAATGTGCCACCGAACCAGCGGACAACAGGAGTTTAACCTGCAGGCGGAGAAACTGAACGGCCTTTTTCTATACCCCGGCCGCCGTCTGGGATAAAGATGAAATGTGAAAAAGGTTCAATCTAGAATTGTAAAACCATGGCTGCCCTTGTATATTCCACAATGTACAATGACAATATATCAAGTGTAAACTATGTTTCAAATGTGTACATTTTTGGTCATTCCATTCCGAAAGGTAAAAACTTAAAGGCAGTGTCAGGTGGCGTTTTTTTCTTGTTTATATTTAAAGTAAATCGATTGTTTTTTTCAAAACTTTTGTATACATGATTTCGACTGAAACTACTATAATATTAGTCTCAGGTTTCGGTAAGAAAATTTCACCACTATATTGTTATTTTTATACACCTTATACACTGTTTATTTCGGACACAATAAATGAATTTCTTTAACTGTTTTCTGTTTGCATGGTTTATTCTTTAAAATCAAAGAGCATAAACTTATTCTCAAGATATGCAGCACTTTGATTACTTGTAAAAATTTCATTTTAATCAAACAAAAAGTGTAGGTAAAACATCATGTGCAGAAAAAACTTTTGAGGAGAGACAGCATAAAAAAGGGGCACGTCAATTGCAATCTAAAATAAACATGGCCGGGAATCTGCTTTTTCCAACAATAACAACAAATGTTAAAAATAGTTTGCTCCGCGTTCATATATCCATTGCTCCGCATTCAATGTATCATAAAAATCTTTCACTCCGTCGTTCCATATACCATGAAAAAACGATCAACCAGACACGTTCTCGATAATAAGGATTTATGGAACCTGAAATGACAAAGACATAGAGAAACATGTTGTTTAGGCAAAATCAATTTTTGGATAGTGTCTATTTAGAAATAAAGATGCTGGTGGAGTACAATCATGTCTCCTATGCCAAATCCTACGAAAAAATTAAAATATGTAGGATTGTAGATAAGTCTGGGTATAAAAATATCATAAAATATTAGAAAGATGATTACTGAACAAACTTGCATACTGTTTATAAGAAATCAATTGAACTTGCGTGCACAGTACCAAAGAGAACGTCCCTAACCTTTCTCGTTCTAAATTTTCACGGCTCCGCGTTGAATGTATCGCTCCGTGTTCCAAATACCCGAATGCAGGGTGTGCTTTTGCAAAGGGAATTATTTAAAAGTCCCGCTCCAACGAACGCAAGACCCTTCAGCAGGGGTTCTACACACAGGCGGAGAAACAGAACGGCCTTTTTCTCGGAGGTTCTATAAAAAGTCACGAACCACAGCTAACCTTATTATTAACAAATATAACAAGGCCATATTTAACTGTGTGCAGTACTAGAATTACCTTCGTCAGACGTGCTAGGCGCCCCAAAAAGGAAGATATTATGCATTTATAGTTACATTTATGGGTCAAATGAAATTTACAGTGCATGTCGTAATGATCGCAGTTCAGCCAAAAATTAAAAACAATCATGAAATTTTACAAATAAAAGTGTTAAAAAGATATAAAATATTTATTTTTAATGTAATTTCCAGCACCGAAAATAAAGAAGATAATAAAAATCAACCACGGGGAAGCTTTGTACGACCTCCACAAAGCACAAGAGAAAAGTTCCTATATACATGATATAATATTTAAAAGAAGAATTTGATATAAATGCCAGAGGCACAATGTTATAAGAATTATTCAGTTTCCAAAGTTGACTGTCTGTAAAGCGCTTTCTGGAATTACAATCATCACACTCTATGAGCCGTCAAATTTAATAACTTTTTAGATACATTCCAGAACAAAATAAATACACAGTTCATGACGTAATGATCACCAATAAGGCAAAGTAACTTGTATATGTTATGGATTACAGAAACATTATTGATAATTGACGGAGATATAGATCTAAGGCGAACTCAGGTTGCGGATACGTCGAGGATTGACAGGTCATAATACCTGGGTTTAATCCCAGATAATACGGAAAGCCTGTCCGTGAACAACAGTGGCTGGCGTGTTTGGAAAATGCCACACTCCATGCATATCTTTAAGAGCCATTTTGCCGAACAAAAAGCAAACTTTTTCGTTACTGTCTGTATCACTCTTTTTTTAGTAACCAGATAACCAGTACATGTTTAAAACGTATTTGAATGGCTTTGTCGTAGACAATAATGCAACATCTCCCGTTTTCTCTACTATGTGTCAGTGGTGTTGATGTCAACCTGAATGAATACAAAAGACGATATAATGTATTTCAAAATGCATTCTTTGCTGCTTTATTTTATAGTATACAGTTTAACGAGGTAGTGTCTTATCTTGTGGTCAATTACTGTTCGGAATCTAATAACTATTTTAGACGATGGATTACTACTAAAAAGGACTAAAAAGCTGTTAGGCATAGTACAATAACAAACATGAAGAATCTGCGAAGATGTTCCCTTAGATGTTAAATCGTCAAAAGCCCTTATCATTTCAGTTATGACTGATTTTACGTATAAAATTCTATTTCAATAGCTTTACAGTATCCTTCTACCTAAAATTGTGTGGTTTTTTTTGTGGTCTCTCACGACAGTTCACTTCTTATGGTGTACAAGAAATCTTAAATTCAACATGACGACATCCGTTCTATATGTAGGCAGACTTCACCTTAATAACGTCTTCGTCTTTCCCTCGTATTTAGCGATATTTTTATTCAATTATTTTTTTTTAAATTTATTTCCCATCATTTTTTTTATTTAAGGCACATTGTTTGGTCAAGGTTCCCGTTACTATGAATTAGTGAAAAAAGTACTATTCTCTAAAAGTTTTCTGCATCTTATAAAAATGTAATATTACATCTAACTTTTCACGGAAATGTTGCTATTGACAAACCTCGCAAATTTAAGTAGAATCCGATTTAAGGTAGATACTTAAATTCTCCACCGTGTTTTTCATACTTGTTTATTATTTTTAATTTAAACATATTTTATTTACTCAAAATTAGTCAAAAGGATCAGACACAAGTAAAAGCAAACTTAGATCGTCTTCTCCTTGGTTACAATGAATATCAATATATAAAAGCCTGTAAACGGATACATAAACTAAAATATATAAATGGGTGTTACCAGTGTATATATTCATAAAAAATGAAAGGGAAAAGAAAAAAAATGTTTTCGGGATGTGTGTGCGCGTGTGTGGATTATATACATGGACATACCTATTTTAAGGTTTAGGAACCTTTTTGATTTCTTTATGTACAAAAATGTATTTTTGAATATGTCTTTATTTTGGTAATCATTGAGTGAGCTATCACCAGATGTTAGGAGTTGAATGCTGAATGCTCAAGTTTAGACTATCGGGTAACCAGACAAGGCTATCGATTTAAGTTTTACGTAAATCATTATATAAGGGACATTCAAAGAAAAAATGAAAAGAATCTTCTCTCTGACCACCACATCTACAGGATGGATCAGACAAAATATTCACTCTATACATATCATAATTAAGGAATGTGTCTGAGCATGTAAACTGAGTCAGTAATATGTTGAGTTTACGAGGACCATATGAAAAGTACTTAGGAACTGGTTCACATTAAGCGTTATTTTTTTAAGTTCAGTTTTAAATTTTGACAGACTATCAGATCTGCGTATGGATATGTCTAATCTATTCCATTGTCTAATGGTTGAGGGGATATTTGAGTATATATTAGTTAAGGAGAGTCTACAAATGGGGACAATTATATCTTCAGCGTTTCTTAGGGGGTACGTCGTTGTATATTGTATAGAGGGTGGAATTAGGCTACGAAGGTATTGAGGTGCATTACCATTTTGAATATTATAAAAAAATGTAATTTTCTTTTATTCCTACGTTCTTGTAGAGATTCCCAACCCAGTTCTTGATAAAGTTTTCATGTATTAGTAAAAATTGGAAGACCTGTAATTATGCGTGTTGCTTCTACTTGCACGAGTTCTAGTCTGTGTGCATTTTCGACACCACAGTTATCCCATACTTTACACGCGTATTCAAATATCGGTCGAATGTATACAAGATATAATTTTTCTAATTTAGACCTACTTAATTTGTATTTCAGTTTTCGTAAAACATTTATAGGCTTTGATGCACTCAGTATGATATTGTCTAT
>JAULBM010072133.1:0-10047 GCA_032357055.1 Geukensia granosissima | reverse complement strand
AGTTGGGTAAAGGGAACTTGCGTAGCATTTTGAAAAAATCTATATTTCGTAAATCACCCATTTTCGAAAAATTAAGAAGAAATCTGGACTATTATCTCTTTTAACGCACCTTTTTTATTTCACTTCATCATTTTCTAGTAATTGACACTATTAAAAGACATATATTAGGTTTCATTGATATACATTACTGTTGTTTGAATAGATATGATTAAAATATCTAGGGGTAGGGGTAAAATTTTCATAAAATTTGGAGTGGAACAAAAATTTAGAATAGGTTTCTTGGGCTTATATGATGCCTAATATATAGTTCTATTCATATAAACCAAGTTTATGATGTAAATATAATTAATAATTCGCTGTATTATGAAAATGGAGAAAAACTGAAAAAATCTTAAGTTTTCAAAATCCTGGTTTTTCATGATTTTTGGTATCAAACAGACATAAACAACATTGGGGTAATAAAATTTAATAAACTTCTATTGATTAAATTATATACAAGTTATGTATCAAAACTTCATACACACTTCAGTATAATAGTTGAAAGGCAAAATATTCGAGTTTTCCGGAAATTGAGGTAAGGGTAGGGCTAGAATTTGTGCTATAACTTTTCTGATAATCAATAAATTTAACAAAAAAGATATGTTTTGAAAAGCTCATACATTTATCTTTTCAACAGTACCTAATTTGTATGGTTTTATGTATGCTTACATGTCATAAAATGTCCGTAAACACTAAATAACCTGTGAAACGAAAATATGCAAAAATAACATGGTGGGGTACAAAATACACAATACAACCTAAAAGCATCCCAATATTTTGCTTGTTAACATTTAACATAAGTCCTGTGGGGGGTGCACGGTAGACATACCTAGCCCACGGACTATTATATTAACAACATTTCCAACATCTTGAGCCTATTTTTGGTATTAAAATGTCAAAATAAAAAAACAGCATCCTCCCCCTTTTAAGGCTAAACTAGAGTAATAGGCGGTCTATATAACAATTTTGCTAATAAAATTTTAACCTGAAGTTCAGTTTCAGTGACACCAATTTTTTCTGAAAGTGCCATATGACCCAGACACAACATATTAAAACGGCACGGAAGGTTTAATGTCATTTAAGAAATTTTCAGCTGATTAACTCTTGACCCATCAGTTCAAGCATGTTCAAAAGGTCAAATTTTACAAAATACTAGCCTGCCTTTGGATTTTCGTAGAAAACAAATTATGTCATCATTTCAATAAATTTGGAATTAATTTCTTTCTTACACATTTCTTTATTTCATATTCTAAAACTTATGTAGTGAGACTGTTAACAGCAGTTAAATTAAAAGTTAAAGTCAGGCCTTGCTATATATTTACTCCAAACTTTTGACTACGGCACTATGTTTTTTTTAGATTTAGTGTAGTGTAACATTAAAGACCGGGTTTTCCCAATTATTTTTATTTTTGAATTAAATGTTCTGACAGATGATGTTGTATTTGGACGTTTAATCGCAATATAGTATGTTTTGTTTCTTTGCTTTGAAACATTTAAATGATGAAATTATTAAACAAACATACCTTATAGCACTTCCTTTTCTTGTTGCGATCCCGTATCCGTTTTGGTTTAGATTATTTCCAACTTTCATTGTTTTGCATGGTTTTTGTTGGTTTAGATATTCATTTACGGTGGATTCTAACAGGAAAGCATATTCTTCCTTCCCATCTAACACTCTCTTCCAGCCCTCGTCGTTTGTTTCTACAAATGGTGGTGGTATGGTTGTTTTCATAACTTCGTACATGTGTTCAAACGTTTCAATTTTGCTATCCTGAAAAAAAAATTAAATTTAATAGAGTAAAATATTATGACACCTTACATAAAAATGTAAATACAAACAAATTATATTTTCTTAAATGATAACTTATGTCAAGCTTAAAGTTACGTAACCAATCTACAGATCTTCGAAAATTCATTAACGTTCATTAGAATAGACAAAACAACTTGTTTGTAAATACAATGATTATAATATGTTTTAACAGGGATCCTATGTTTTTATTTCACATTGCAATGTAACATATCAGATTAAAAAATAAAATCGAAGTAAACTAATTTTTAACCGAATACATTTTCAAGGAAAATTCTTGGACTAAAAAGTACGGACCGTCCAATCACTGTCCTGGACACAGACTTAAACCCTTAATTGGACGGTCCGTACTTGATTACTACATATATATAGTAGTGTGTTTTTCTTAAAGTGAGCAATTAGCTTACACGTGGTAATATGTTTCTTTTTATATTTTGTTGTTAGTCGTGTATTGTTTGTTATTTCAGGTCAATGGATAACAAATGACAGATTTTGTCGGAATCCAGGTTTTCTTATATATTGATAAAATCCCTCATATAGATATCCGGAATCATTTTTAGTGGGGTTTTGATCTATGGAAAAGATGTTAGTTATGTATGGTGTTTTCTTAGTCTAACTAATTGTTTGTCAGTTTTATTTCAACTTATATCGACGTTAAGATAACGAAAATACCATGTTTATGTCATTAACAACTATTCCAAAGTGGAATCGACATTAGCAAGATCCTGTTAAGGGGGTACCCAACACCATCACGAAAATAAATTCCACTCGTTCATTTTACTTTATATTCTGATTAGACATTTAATTTGATGAAAGAAGGAAAACATGTAAATTTCAAGAAATTTTAACCACACATTTCTCTGGAATTATTCTCATAGATATATAGTAATTTCATCATCAAAAATCTTGATCACTGATTTGCATTATTCTAATACAAAATTATACTTGATTAAAACGTTTAGATGATTTTTATAGAGTTATTTCCCTTAGGTGTTAGGTACCCCCTTAAACTTATCTTCTATCAAATTCTAGCAGCTAAAGATCTTATAGACACTACCTACTATCAAATTCTAGCAGCTAAAGAGCTAATAGACTATACCTACCTTGAAGAAATTTTCTGTTGATCCTCCACTCACACATCCATATTTTATTTTACTTTGTTTTGCCAAATCATCAGCGGAACTAATAGGTACGTTTAATTTTTCTATTGTCAGAAATGCTGCTAAGTTCGCGGTATATGATGATACTATAATTAAAGTGAAGAACCACCAGGCACATTCGGCGATTCGCCCTGAAACTGAACTGCAAAAACAATTTCAGTCAAAAATTTAAGGTTGTGAACTACAAATCATTGTAATAATAATCAAATTGATAACTGTGGTATGTTGTCATTTCCCAACGATCGTTGTCAGCAACAAAACATCAGATTTTATGGATATGTTTAATTTGTTTTAATTTACATTTTACACCGTTTTTATTCTATCGTGTGACCTACGTCGGATTCGACAGTTTATACTATTTTCTGTCATGTTTTGACAACTGATTTCGTTTGGTCTTTCTTCATGTAGAAGGAATTTACAGTGAAGAGCAAACATTTTTTAGTTTTCATTGAATCTAAATTAAGTTAAAATCCTCTTTAAAACGTAATAGTGAAAGACACATTGATATTTTGTAACCAGGAAATGGCTTCAGACCGAGGATTTCCTTACTTTTTTCCACGACTAAAAATGACCAAACAAATGACAGCATTTTCGATAATTGAGGACAAAACGCAAGGGTTTGACGTGAATCTCAATTTGAGATGTTTTATTACACTGAAACCCGAATACGGGTATTCTAATACCAAAATATGTCAATGGGAAACTCAATATCTGTGGTTCATCTTAAACATAGTCGGGTGGTACAGGTTTTTTTAACCAGATGTTCGCAAGTAGTTTTTCTATATTGACTTACCTAGGAAGAAAATCTGATCCCTGTTGTAATAAAGCTCCAAAGGAAGACCAGAGAGAGTTAAGAATGCTAAAATCCTCCGAAGGTCCAGTCTCCGAATTATTTTGCCATTCGTATGGACTAAATCGGCCTATTAGTACTAACACAAGACTGACCCCGACAAAACCGCACATTATACTAATCCACATAAGATTCGAAAAAGGTTCTTTGAAAGATAAAACGTTTGGTTTCTGTTTATCTGGTCTTTTAATCATAATGCTAACTCCTGTGTTCATGAATGGCTTGGTGAAATCCACGACATCTTGTCTTACTTTAGTAATAGTAATACTTCCGAGTGCTATATCTGCTGTCTTTAAAATTAGAATATAAAAATGTTATTTACTCTAGAAGCTGTATATGATAATCAAAATATGAATGACAGCATATATATTTTTTTCTGATTAGTGTTGACTTGACGGTTGTCTTAAAAGCAACTCTTAAAATTTATGAACTTCTATTGTCAGAGAAGCATGCAACATGCAACATACACATTTACGTATTATTAGATGATCCTTCTTTCTGGGGAATTATTGAGAATATATCACCAGCAACGAGAAAACAATAGCCTGATCTATTTAGCTGACAGCACATCAGTTTTACTGATACCTTTTCATATCTCTTTCACTAAATTATGTTTGATGAATTCATGGGTGATTTACTTGCCATTTACAGGAATTTTTAGATGGCAACAACATTGATTTCATTTAATTTGAAGCAAAAGATTTCAATAGCAAAATAAATGGACCATCACATCAGTTTTATTGTTATTGGCTAAATCTACATAAGCACAGGCAAAACTGCCGTTTAATTTGTGTGCAGTTTTATCGAATGGATATAATATTCAGTGTTTTAAACGTGCTTTGCAAAATGAAGCTTTACCTTATGGTTTTATTTCTGATTTAGTCACTATTTGTACTAATTAAATTAAAGATAAAGGTAGAAACTTATTTGATAAAAAAGGTACACGAAACATTTTATCAAAATGTGTTTTTTAAGATCATGCATGTTAAAGAAATTTATAAACTAGTTCAGTAAATATCAAACATATGGTGTCATTCGATTAAAGAAAAGAACGTGCAAACTAACTGACTACGTGCTGCTCCATATTTTTGTTGGTTGTTTATTTTGATAATTCAAAATAATTGCGTTACTTTAAACATATTTTATTCAATAAATGAACAAGGATTGGGCAACAGACATAGCCTAACTAGCCTTCCCTTATAATGCATGATACATTATGATACAACATATTTGAATATAGTGAGAAATAAATTGTTTACCTACTCCATTTATTAATTCCCCAATCATACCATTCCATCTGCCTGTAGAATTGTCCCCGTACTTTGTGTCGCTTCGTTTTCTTATCATATACTCGAAACTCAGTCTAGAACTATTAGCTATCTTTTGAAGCATATCAATGCAGTAACCCTCAAACACTTCTTTTCCATCTGGGCCGGTTTTATTTATTACAAAAGGCGGTTCCTGTCAAACATATCTTCTTATTTAACAAAAAAACATGTGCAACCTTGAATTTAAAATTTTCTCTTTTTAAAACCATAAAGATGAAACAGACGAATATTTCTTAATATGCACATGCACAAGGTATAAATCTAAACACGATGAGTTTTGTTTTATAAATGATTTATGATACATGTATATATCATATCAGATCTGTGATTATCTTTGATCCAAACTGTAGTGCTACATTTAAAATTATTTTATCAGTAGTAAAGCATGATTTCTTGGTTACAAGCGTTGTTATTTACTCATTTATCCATATATTTGAGGTCCGTATGTCGATTTTATTAATTTGAAAGCAGCTCATTATGCTTTTCTTATTCATTTTGTCGTACTTTATGAAGCTGATTTAAAAAAAAAATATACGGTTTTGTATCATAACTTTTTGGCTACTTTCTAGTCTGTCTTGGCTTTTTAGGACTTTGATTTCTTGAATTTGTCATAGGGATGTAACTTTATGGAGAATTTGCAGTAATGCCTTCTTTTGCTTGGATCGGCTCTGACCAATAATTTCAGCACAGGTATATCGCCACATATTAAACATTCAGGATCACTACCATATTTGGGAAGAGGTCATGAAAGGTCAAATAGCCCTAAGACCCTAAAAATGTGTCAGGGGAAAAACTGAGCATGGAATTTAAAGATAATTATGATTTTGAATATAATCCTAAAGTCTCATCAATTTACTATGCTCGGATTTTCTCCAGCAGCCAAATGAAGTTTACCTTAAACAACAGAGTTCAACTTTTTTGCAAAATATGTTAAGTTCTTTTGAAAAATTGTCAAAAAGCTTTAACCGATGGTTAGAATTTGTCTTAAAATTGGAACTTTCTAAATTTTTTATTTTATAAGTATATGCAAATTTAAGAAAATTTCCTTTTTGGTAATGTTTTTGACTTTTAAATATTTGGTTTTGTGAAGGAAATCACTACGCTGTCAAGAATGAACATCGCGTGTTTTGTCTTTCCATGAATGAAATAATGACACATCATTTATAAACCGGGTCCTGTGAGAAATACTCATGCGCAAAAGTGCTTAGTCCTTAAAGACAAGGCAAATTGAAACAAACTAAAAAGATAAATCGAAAACAAAAGGATCAAGACATGGAATCCACGAACTCCTGTACAAAACAGGAATTGGATCAGGTGTTCCGGAAGGGTAATCATCGCCTGTCCTGCGCAAAGCACCCGTCGTTGACCATTTGCATTAAACAATTTATGATGGTGACCAGATAATTTAAAAGGGACGATTTCAAACTTGATTAAACGACGTCTTGTTGTCTAAGTAATAATGAATTATATTTCGCTGTATATTGTATAAAATAGGAGTTTCAGCTGGAAAATATTTTTATTTGAATAACCGCTAAAACAGGATAGAAATTTTGTATTTTGTACTGACTTCACCATGATGATTATACCCGTGACGAGTAAGTTATAAAAAATAAATGATTGATTTATTGTTGGTTGCGTAACGTCATGTGTCAAATATTTATGCCTTTTTAAGACGAGAACAAGTTCAACAATTATCAAATAATCAAAAGTCGGGCTGTGTAGGAACACATCAGGGCTTTTTAATGTAATTGTTGAAATGATGGGTAGGGACGAAAACTTCAATCTTTCGGAGGTTTCCCGGTGGGCAAGTGGAAAAAATTCCGCCGATCAGTACTGCTATACTTGAGGGCAAGTTAAATTTTTGTGGGGCAAGTCATTTTTTATGTAACACTGTATATAATAATTTTTAATCCCTTATTGTTTCGTGAAAGTAAATAAAGCAAACTCTCCAAAATACATTTGATTTTTAGACATGTTAGGCGAGTGTGTATATTTTCGGAGACGCGAATTGTTTTTATCCTAATATTGCTGAATGTGTCAAAAGTAGACACAAAAATAAAAAATGTAGGTTGAATATTTCTAAAACTTTTCTATTAACGATATTTGAGAAATATGACTTATTAAATAAGATATAAAGATGTATTTGTTTTAAATAAAAGTTAAAATCAAAATTGACGTTCACGTGACATCTTATTCAAAACAACTTACCACAACTAGTGTTACTATTAACGGTCCTTTTCTTGTAGGTGGAGGTGGGTAAATCGGTATTGATTCAACATATCCTTTTTCTGATGACCATCGTCCAATCTACAATAAATTTTGATGTAGACTCGAAATAACATTACCCCAAAAGACAAAAATAAAAACAACTACATGTAAAAGCTTGTTCATTTATTACCACGAATAGCTAATATGAAATGAGAATCACGGACAAATGCTAATATGTATCCTATTACCGGTGACATGTCACAGATTGGTCTTGGACTTTTATCATCGATATTGGCTGATTGATCTAATGTTTTTTTTTAATATTCTCCCCGTTTTGGCCTGAGTGGTCCAGTGGTAAAAATTGTATCTTATCTTGATGTGGCCTAATTGGCAGAGAATTTTAACACTTAACTCATCACCATTTTCAGTATTGAACACAAGGACTGTATCTTTTTAATGTGAACGGCTTATTTGAAGCTGGGTCCTATCAACAATGTGGCCTATGATGCAACGTTGCCTAAAATTGTATCATATCACCGATATGGCCCTATAACAGAGTGGACCATGACTGTATCGAATCACTGCTTTGCCTTGAAATTCTGGTGGTCTAGGAAAGTATCCTATTAACAATGTGGTAAAGGAAACCAAGTGGCTTAGAACTGTATGAAATCACCGATTTAGGAAGAGAAACCGGCTTTGTAGCAAGCAAACATTGGCTTCGATAGTGAAATAATATTATCCACATATCACAAATATCGTTACTTGCATACAGTGAAAAACATTAAACAAGGAAAATGATATCATTCTTGTTTTCTAATTACTCTTAACTAATGTGTAAAGCTTGGTAATTGCTTAAGTTGCAGGTTCCAAGGAAACAACTGATAAAATTGTTTAAACTCTGACATATTATTACCTGAAATAATATCTTTACACAGTTAACAGTTTTACAATCTGGGAGAAAATTCTGCATTTTATTACATGTGCACAGCTTTAGTCAAAATCGCCCGTTGTACAATTTCTAATTAATTTTATATAAGTGATAAAATCATGACATTGTTCAATTTATTCTCAAACAATTTTATTGTATAATGAATTGTTACAAAGTTATAAAAATTTGTCCTTTTTTCTATTTATATGTTCGTACTAATGTATAAGAGTGATGAAAGAAGTCGAATGGTTGCCAAAATTATTGTCGGCTGATAGACTATCTACAAATGTATATTTTTTTATTTTGTAATTATTCAACTTTTCAATAGCTCACACTGATTTCATGGAAAATTTTACCACTCTTTTGATAAACCCTCCACATACTGTATCCATCAATAAACGCTGCTTCAAAGGAAACTCAAGTCTTCAATCTGTTGTTATTCATCGATCATAATCCCAAAAGTGTGCTTAGTAACTCGGATAAATAACTTGTTAATGCACTTAATATTTTTTACGTTCATTAACTGATAATAAAAATAACCCCTATATTAAATGAAAAGGTGTTTAACAAGTAGGAGCTGTAAACAAAACATGTAGTCCCAAAAGGTTTTGAATGTAAATACGTTGAATAAATACCAATTAATTCATTTAAGTTTGTACAATTTTAACTGTATTTCATATTGCACAAGTAATTCGTACTTCTCACAGAATATCAGTTTATTAATATTTAGCCTGAAATTTGACATTTTCTAAACATTTGATAAACTGTAAAATATATCTGAAACAATACTACTGCAAACTAGGTAAATTGGGGAGCTTATTGGTTACTCACTGTCAACATATTGGCATGAATATTTTAAAATAAACAAGTAGATCACTGCGAAGTTATTTTTGTGATTGTTGTTCTCCCAATTCCCAATATATCTTATTCAAAACTTTATTCTCTTTATAATAGGTCAAAACATGGACTTACCACCTGCAGTGGCTGTTTATAAGATATTGAGTGTACAGTTAGATGATAGTTTGTTCTGTGCCCATATTTGTCGAATTGAACATTTCCAGACAAACAGGGTTGGGAAGTCTGAAAAAAGCAAACTTCAAAATAATTATAAGGAAAGAACTCAAGATTTTAGGAAAACTTCTATGAGATAGAGTGATAGAAGCAACCAATTCTTTACGGCTACCATAAATCTAAGGAGGGACGATTTCAACTTTGATTGGACGTGTCCTTGTTGTCGTAATATACGTGACACAGCAATGATCTCTTCAGAAAACCTTTTTTCTATAAGTAACAGCAAATCAAACGTTGTTTATCAACATAAAGTTATTTTGAGTCATTTAATGTGTAAACTTTAGAACGATATGGTTCTGCATATAGTCCTAGCCGTGTAATTCCAGTCTGTTTATAGTTTTTTTAAGGTCTTCCAGACAATCCCAAATTTTGAATTTTTCATCAGCTTGTAAGTACGGTGCATTTCCATGAAAATTATTTTATTTTTCAAAGCTTTTCATCCGTTTTGTCTTCTACATATTAGTTGTGGTCTTTTTGACGTTTCCTTAATATCTTGTCTATTCCTTTTTAAAATCCCGTTTAAAGTACAGATTTAAGAAAGCTTAAACTCTCTCCTTGTTGTTGTTAAAAAGTTAGTTTCATCATTGAAGATTGTTTTTGTAACTTTTCTTGGTGTTTCGTTACCACTGATTACCGATATTGACATCAGCATATTT